>CAXIVR010000034.1:0-20169 GCA_964035755.1 Teleogryllus oceanicus | reverse complement strand
TTTGCCAAAGACTACTGTAATACTGATTTATTTTGATCAGTGTCTTTGTTTTCCTTAGTCACTAAACACATTATTTTTTACTCATTTACATGGCGAGGCTATTTGGCAGAGTGGGGGGAGTGCAGATGGTACATCAAAGCCATTTCCACTCCTGAGGTTCCCTATCCAGACCTCAATTGCCAAGATGATTTTGATGTAATCTGAAAAAAAGTAACCTTTTTTTTCCTCACATAACTTCTGACCTATCTATGTTTCTGTTTTAGGAGGGCTGTAATTTGATCGGGAGGAATTGGAAAGGAGAAAACATTCAAGAAAAATGTCCAGCAATATTTGATATGGGTGAAAGGATAGAAAACTATTCTTGTTTTGTTCGGGGTGATGGTTGGTTTTAACTTTCTGCTCTTTTAATAATAAAATATTCCTTCACCCATGGCAGCATTTGACTTACTTTTTAAATTAATATTTACAACAAATTTGCATACTCAACATTAGCAATTTTTTCATTTTTGCAGTATATAATGATTATATCCTCCGAGTATTTAATTTGAAATAAACTCAGGGGGTTTTTTAAAAAACCCCTCCCCCTGGGAAAGAACAATGCTTTGCATTTGTTCAATTATAAAAACCTTCTACCATTGGAGAAGTTTGTATATCATAGAAATTTGATTTTGTTCTGTGTCTGCATTGACTTCATAAATTGACTTAAAGATTTTCCCAATATCGAGTATGGCTCAATTCTAAATTCATCTAATTTCTTCATATTCAGGAGATTTTCATGTTCTATGTATACCCACTCTCACAGAATATGGGTGATGCCTTGTGCGGCCAAATCTGGCTTTTCCACAGCTTGGACAACCATCGCTGGACACTTGCCCAATCCTGGCGTCGAGGCGTACCCGTTATCATTGGCTTTTGCTCCAAGTTTCAGACACGTCCCCTTCCTCCTCGAAGATTTTCCTCCCAGTTATCCAAGGGGCGGAGCATTCTGAGGTCAGTGACGCTGCCTCGCCAACGTGAGCAGGGGTAACAGGAGAGGAGGGTGAGGGGAAGTAAGAAGAGGTAACAGGAGAGGGCACAGAAACCAAACGGATTGGGCGCGGGCGCGAGGATCACTCCGCCAATTGCACTGACGTTCCTGAACCCCGTGGACGCTGACGAAAAAGGGGGAAAAGGCGGGTCAGGGGATGGGGCTGTGACATTATTTATCGAGTTCTTTACCAGGAAATTAACTCAATTTATGGTATCTAATATTGTGAGAAATTGGGCAGATTAAATTAATAGTATTGAAAGTTTTGTTTCTTACAAACTATTTTAAAATGCTAATGGTTCTAAAGAAAGGGAACACTAATTATTACATAATCATTTTGGAACACAAAAAAATACATTTAATAATATAGACATTTCTATAAACAAATTGAAATTCATTTTCACGTTTTTAAAAAACTTGTATTTTGACTTTATTACGCCTTATTAAGGAAATGCAAGCAATACACACATTTTATTACGCATATAAAAAATGTAATCGCCATTTTTCTATAGAGCAGGTGCATGCAAACAGTGATTTGTTAATCAATTAAAAATCACTGCCAGGTGTCCAAGTAGATTATCAGCAAAATTGCTAGTTAATATTGTTTAGACTATTTGTAAAATTGATGCAATTTATAGTGAAAATTTTGGTGAAAAGGAACTGGGAAACTTCTATTAGAAATATTTCAAAAATATAATTGTCTTATTCTTCATATATTTTTCAAAAGTTACTATTTTTCTGTTACACTGCTTGAGAAGATTATATCTATCCTTTCCCAGTGATTTTTTTTTATTTATTTATTTATTTATTTATTTAAGGAAATACAGCAACAGTAAAATCTGATATGGCCTGAATAGGCGCAACATAATTAATTATTTTCAACATATCACATTGCATATATTAATAGAAAATTGTAATAATTGATATCTTTAATAAATAGCTAATAATATAAACAGCAAATTTTTAATTCTTTTAATTTGTGGAAATCTACATTTAAGTTAAATATTTTCTTAAAATTTTTGAAAAACCCAAAGTAGTAAAAGAATAAATTTGAAAACCTTAAATGTTACGAATCAATGTAATTTTTTTTAAAACAAGCTGTTAAGAAAGAAACAAAACTTGTTTGAATAAACTTTAAAGAGATTGAGTATTTAGTTAAAAATTTCATTCCGGGACAATTTTCCAATTAAATATTTAAGGGAAACAGTGTTTGAATCGTATTATCTTTCCAATTTATGTTGGGGTTTTGTAGGACCCCAGAAACAGTTTCGGGAGTGTTTAGTTGATTCAAGAAGCTCTCTGCAATTCAAGCATCCGGAAACCTTGACACGGTTATCGATATTGAAGTAAGAAAGGTTTTATTCACAGGAAAAAATTGTCCTTGTTTTTCAATGATTAATTGTGAAATAATTTTAGCTATTGAAAGATATACGCATGACAAATAATTTGTGCTCATACGATCCCAATACTTGAATGCATATGAACCTGAAAATACATTTGGTTTTAGATCAACAGGGAAAAAACACAAGAGATTCAATGAGATCACAAGTTCTCAAATCTGAAAACTAAACTACAGTCTTTATTTTTTTCACGAAATGAAACTTCATATTTCTTAATAATATAAAAGAACTGTGTATTGTGCCCCAAATATCTTCAATTACATAGTGAAATATTATTCAAAAAATTTTCTAAAAAATTTGTATAAAAAGTAAAATTTTTTTTATTAATTACAAGATTAAAAGAGTAAAAACAGTAAAAAATGACTAATTTTAAAATGAAAAAAAATGACAAAGACAGTGTTACATCAAAAACGCAAAATTAGTTATAAAAGGCATTTTAAAAAATCATCCTTCATGCGTATTAGATTTATAAACCATAGCAAGAAAGTTTAAAGAGTTTGAGGACAAGCCAGCATCCCCTCTATAGTCGACAAGCCATGCCTCTTCGGCTCTTTCATTATCGCAGTAAAGGAGCATGCTTTACAGTAAGGTCTGTTCTTCTTTTCTGGGGATGGGGGTTAACTGCACGAGATGTCCGTGAGAAGTGGCAGTCCTGACCCGGGAAGGTGAATAAAATTCTGCCCGGCCCAGAGCCACGGGATGACCACGACAATGCTTTATGATCCCGGAGTTTAAAAAGAGTTCTGCCACTCTGTTTGCACTCAAAATGCATCGTTGGATAAAATCTTGGTAGTAAGAGGATATTACCATAAAGATGTCTTCTGGCTTCCTCGAGGCCAACTTTACTACCTAGTCAGAGGTTTATTTCCACTTATCCCACGTGCCAGGGAAAAGAAAACGTAATTCAAAATGATGGAGAATTGTATATCTTGATGATTTGATGCTGGATATGATGTCAAAAGGTTTATAGGAGAGAAAGAGGAAATGGACGACAAGGCCGTAGCTTCCGTTCGAAGGGCCGCGGGGTTTCCCCTCGACATAGATGTGTGCCGTGATGTCCTACGTATTCTCCCTACAGAAACCCCAAACATAAAAATCACAGTTGTCGTTATATGACCTAGTAGTTAAAAAAGAGACATTAAAAATATATACAAAAAAAACAACTTCAATTGTCAAAGAAAATTTCACATATTTGAATTCGACTTTCAATAATCGTGCCTAATAAAACCTAAGGACTTTATTTCCTGGGCAAAATAGTATTATAAAACGAAATTTATTTAATCAAAATGAAATTTAATATGGTCAGCTAATTGATTATTATTTATATCTTAATATTCATCTCTCTCAGAGATTTCC
Source organism: Teleogryllus oceanicus (assembly GCA_964035755.1). Classification (NCBI taxonomy): domain Eukaryota; kingdom Metazoa; phylum Arthropoda; class Insecta; order Orthoptera; family Gryllidae; genus Teleogryllus; species Teleogryllus oceanicus. Next base: position 16,386 of record CAXIVR010000034.1, on the reverse strand, counting down.
CACAATATTGCAATGATATTTATTGTATCCAATACATATTTTATTCACACTTTCTCTATTTCTGTTGGTAAAATAAACATATTTATTAAACTGAGTACACTGAATTTATAATGTTCTTCATTATAATATTTCATAGTTTTTTTCGCTGAGGAACAGTGAGAAAATAATTGGCCTAATTTTAGTTAAGACTTCATTAAATATTTTACTATATTTTACATTCTCGAATGGGAGAACTAGGGAAAAAATGATATCAAGTAAAATGGCATTTTGGGTTTTGAAGGAAAATTGGCTTTTGAAATCACGAACCCAAAAAATATTTCCAAAAAAACTTCGAACATGTATTTATTTTTAGACTCGTTGTAGGAAAAGGACCTGTGTACGCATGGTACCGCAAAAATTAAAACATTACTGACTTCTAAATCAATGTATCTTTTTCAAAATTGATATTATACTAGCAAGTTCATTGGGATTCTGAATCCAATGAGAATCCAATATTTCTGGAGGGTATGTTACATATGCTCATATTGCATATTGAAACTTTCTGAAAACGAACTCTTTTTTTTTACTTTACACTTTCTTGAATACACTATACCGTTATTACAAATACTGTAGTAAATGTCACCTTTATTAATATCTCTGATTTTCAACGTTACAATTACTAATCTGTTTCAAATTTCATGAACTTTATCTTCTTTTTGGTATAACTAATTTACAAATGAAGTTATAAAAATTGTATAAATGTTTTCTAAATTTAGAAAATTGTTTTTCAGTGAAAGCATACAAATTTTCCGTGAACGCATAATCTAAATTTTCTCATATATTGATCAATTGCACTTTTTTCTTAAGGAGTAGAAAGTTACGTAATGCTACGCGAAAAACGGGAAATTGTCTGCAGAAAACGCACATTACACGGCCCTTGTGACGAAAAAATGGATAAATCCACTCTAAATTTAGAAAAAAATTCTCCAAATCGTGGTGTAGCCAGAATCCATGTTTTGTGGGTGGTTGATAGCGAAAATCGACTGAGTAAAATGTCTGTCCGTCCGTCCCTGAACAACGCTAGCGGCTAAAAACCCTTCAGCCGATTTTCACCAAAATTGATACTCCCAATCGATCTTGATGTCAGCGCCTTGAATTTTAAACCGATATTCAATTAGGGAGGGTACTTCATGAAGCCCCTTGACATTTTTCAAATGTTCAAACAAATGGCTCCCTAATTTTATTACATTTTATGGTTGGGTAGTGGAAGTGATTTAAGAGAATATTGCAGGTCTCATGTTCGTTGAAAACTGATTTTTCGAAGTATTCCTACAAGTAAAATATTGAAATTTGAGATTTTTCCTTGATGAAACCTTTTCCAAAGATAAGATTTTTTAAAAAAGATCATGTGCAATTTTGAAACTTTTAGTATTTTCAGCATGTTTCCGTGAAAATACGGGTGAGAAAGTACGCGCTGTTTTAGCATCACTAGTATTCTTTAAAAATGTCCTACTTTAGACATTAGGCTCTGTCGCAAGCCCCTTCCCAGTTTTATTGTGACAATGGTACTGAAGTACGCAGATGAGGAAAAGTAAAAATATTTTACTTTCTTTCTATAGAGAAAAGTTCTTTTTCGCATTCTATTAAAATATAATTATATTGTGATGAACCCAACCTGCCGCCACGGCAACACACGCATGCGCGCAATGCGCGTAGCTCGCGGTCTGGGGGACTCACAAAGGGGGAAATACGTCACACCGAAGTGCGTCGTTATCAGCCGACAGGTGCGCGTTAAATTTATCAATGAAGGGGGCCAAACGGTACTTACCTGTCAACTGGCACCGGCATTCGAGAACCTCAAGGGGGTAGGCAATTTGAATGAGGGCATGCACGGGGTTTGATATTACTACCACTACTTTACAATAATCACAAAGTTTTGTAACTTTAAGTGTCAATCACCTGAATGGCAAGAACACATTTATTGCATTTGATTCTATAATACAATTTGGGTAAGAATTCTTAAACTAAATTATATGTTATTTCATTAAAATGACACCTTCATTTTTTACTGTCTTTTAATGATTACAAATGAAAGTCTTTCGTTCACCTTTCGATGATTGACAATCCGTAGTCGTCCCCGAAGCAGCGCTGTCGCGAGCCACACCACGGCAAGGCGCAGCCAACCGAAGCAGCAGTGCGTGCGGTGCTAGTGCCCCCTGGCTGATCGGGATTATTGGCGGAAGTCGTCTGCCGCCACCCACCTCACCAGGCCAGCCCAATGACTCGGCTGCACAATCATTCCTTTCCGGGGGCGCCGGCGTTGAAATCGGAATAAATTCCCGATTGTCTTTTATACTGGGCGGCCTGCCCCATGTTGGTCGATCCTCGTCCCCGCTCCCACTACCTCTCATCAACACTGCAGTCTCAATTCTGGTCGTTCTTGCCTTCATCCGTCCTTCAAAAACCCGCTGCTCGAGCTTCTGCGTCGCACCCCCACCCTTTTTCCAAGTTTCGCCCATCGCTCCTTCACGTGATTGAATTTTGAATTTTAAACGAAATCTTAGTTTGAAATATTCGACGCGAGTCGAGCGATAGGGTATTTTCAAATTAACCCTTATTTCTGGGCGCCTGTTTGGGTGGATTTGGCCGTGGGGGTTACACGAGATGAACAGCAGTCCTTTCTGCTGTCTTCGTGACGCTTATAGGGGTCCTAGGGAACTCTTCAACAGTAGCCGGATCTCTATAATTGTTTTGTTCCGGTGCCAGCCGTGCACGTGGACTGGCTGCCGGTTGCCTGAAGGGCTGTCCCGAGGGACAATTGCACCCTAATCGTAAATTTTTGAATTTTCTGGCAGCGTTCGCGTGTTTTGCGCTGACCCGTGTCAAATCAGGGACCTTCCTAATCGGCGTGACAGAGGGGAAGTTTTGGCCAAAGGGACTAGCAATGGCCCATTGCAATATTATATTAATATTTAATATTCTATATTATACTTTTTTAAATTTTATATTATATATCACAGTATATTTAAACTTAAAAGGATTGACTCTGAAAACGAAAAAGATATTAAACGATTATGTTCTATTTAGCATGGGTTTTTATTATATTTAACATTTTCAAGTGGCAACTGAAACAGAAACCGCTTTAGCCGAATGGTTAACGTCATAGGTACGCTGTCAGTTTGCTAACGTTGTGATTTCGAACCAGAAGGTGATTTTTTTTGTTAGGTGTGATTTGTAGTAATAGTCCAATATTTTGTAAAATTAATTTTAAAAAGACTAGTGGGCCAGCTTTGTGTCCATCAACGACGACCGAAGCCTTCCGTTCTGTACTATCTGACCGAGGCGCTGGTGGCCCCATTTAGGAACTTCATATTTTTTGAAATTGAAAAAGTTAACTTTTCAAAACTACAATATTGAAAATAGAGATCTTACTGGTGAAAACTCTTTCCCAATTCAGTAATAGTATAATTTGGGAGCAGTGACATTAGAGAAGAAGTTTTGGCGTTGTAGTAAACTACTTCGTTGTTTACTTTATAAGCATTATAATTTTTTAAGAAGCAATCAATCAACTATTTGCAGATAATTAAATATTGTTAGCATTATATCATTCAAGTTTAGGTTACAAGTTTTCATGAATAATGAATGCAAATTTGTCCGGAAATTCTCTAGTTGTGTTAATTGGTTTTAAAATCTCGTAGTTACTTCCTTAACTACGCGGTTCTGTATTTCAGACTGGTGTTCACGACGAGTTACAGTTCAGTCTTATCGCGAATGGAGATCCCCTTTTGAAGATATGGAGGGGGCAAGATAGCAGTTCGCAGGATAGAAGCTACTTGGAGCCCTACAAAAAAGACATCGAATCGAAATATTTCTAACAGAATCAACCATAGAAAGATCAGTTGATATCCGCATTCTATCCAAGAATGGAGTTTCAACTCAAAATGTTGTACATCATAAGAACAATAAACCCCCAAGATAGAATTATTCACAACACCCCTCATCGGTGCTGTAAGGTACCTCTGTGATAGCCCCGGGGATTAAACGCGTAGATAGAGGAATGGACGCCAGATCAAATCCTGCCGAATATGTATTTTTTACCTGATGCCTGGAATACATTAATCACTATCCACGAGAAAACATTCCAAAATTCTTGCAATTAAGAACAAACTTTTTTTTGTAAACGATAATGGATTATATTACGATTGTGTGCTGGTATCTTGTATCCAGCAATGTGACGAAACGAAATTTGGAAGAGATAGAAAAAATTAACAGTGTCTCAATTGAATATCATTATCATATTTTATGTAATCGTTAGACAAGGAAAGTCTGTACCAAGTTGTATAATCACTAGAATTTATATATTTAATAGTTCTAAAATAATCAGAACCCTTTAAAAAGTCTGTGGGTTTATTAAAAAATTTGTAAAAAGGTAATTTCTTCTGTTCTTTATTAATTGAGAAAGGAATATGTCTTTTACACGTTTAAAAAGTTCCTAGAGACTATTATGAACTCATTAAAATTACCATTTTGTGTTTGTGCCTTTGTGATAAATGCTAAAGAACGCATCCTTAATTGCTTGAAACAATTGATAATTATTATTTTTTATGGTCTTTAAAATTTTAATGTATGTCTGGGTGGTGGAGCCAATTTCAAAAATGTATGAACTCCAAACATAAAAAAGAGAGACGGGTCATGTGAAAGAAATCAATATTTTTTATTATTATCTCCATTTAAATAAACAATGTTTGATACGGCTTATCTTTAGTGCGGGTAGACTGAGACTAAGTGTTGAGCATTCAATCAGCCCCAATTTTACAAAGAAAAAAAGGGAATTTTAATTATTTAGTTATATCCAATGATTATTCATGCTTGTGTAGGTGATCCAATGCACAAATCACCTGTCATTTAGTCTCAATATAGGAAAAACAAGGAGGTGCAAATTTTCGGGATCTCAAAATGTCTGAATAATGTCGTTCTTTTAAATCTAAATAAATTTATTATAAAATTCATAAATAGATAACGGAGTTAGATAAATAAAATATTATCAGTATTGTTAAAACATCAGTTGCCCATATTGCATTTTAAAAATTTTAAATGCTTGAGAACAATATTTTAGAGAATATGATTTCTATTAGTCTTAAATGTTACCTAGAGAAATGGAAAAATTTGTATTCGTAATTTGTTTTCGTAGATACATTAAGGTTTGCAGATTACTGAAAGATCAATAACTCTCTGTAGCTGAAATCGTTTGACACCGGGTTTTAAATGGGAGGTATTGAGGATCGAGTTCTGCGCGATGCCTTTTTTCTTCTTTTCCCGCGTTCTGTTTTACCTAAGTCTGAAAATTTAAAAAGATAAGAATGTTTAGGGAAAATACTTTATTTAATTGTTTATAAGATTTTTCGAACTTTATACTATATAATGTGTAATTAGTTTGATCCGCTTTTTACAAATATTTATACAAATTTTATTTATTTATTTAGTTAGTAAGAATTTAACCTAACTCGTTTGGGAATTAAGATAGTGAATTTTTTGAATACATTTGCATTCACTTCCAAAAAGTTTGTCACAACTCTGTCACTTTATGGGAAATGAAATACGAGGGAAATGTTTACCCCTTGTTAGTGATATCCATATTGTGACCTGATTTGCATATTGAGTACTAAAGATGTAATTCTTCGACGGGAATCAAACCGCATCGTTCGATTTACGACCAGTTGCTCGACCACGGGACCCTTGAAAAATGCTTTACAGAGCTCTGGGCCGTGTATTCTCAGCATTTGATATTTGTCACCGCTGTCATCATTTACGTAAGTCAGCACGGGGGAAAGGGTTTTGGGCCCTTTGGCAATTGATATCGTTGTGACTTTAACAACGTCGTGCCCAGATTGTGACAAATTACTGTTTTTTCTGATTACATAAATAATTCATATTTTGCAAAAATGAATCTTTTTAAAAAAAATAAACTCACCTTTGAAATGACAATTGCAATGCAGAAAATTTCAATACTGTTTTTGTATCTCCCCTTTTTGGGAACCCGCTGTAACATGTTTAGATGGATTTTGAACTAGATAATTCGTTATCTCAGCACAAAACAAAACCTGTATTCTTTTTTTACTTTCTTGTATACAAGAATATACGTAGTATACGTAGTATATTCGTATGTGACGTATATAGGTATATTCGCGATACGAGATAGAGAAAGTTATGTAATACAGCGGAAAATTGTTTTTCGATAAACGGTAATACACTTTTTTGAGTCGAAAAGTGGTTTATCCAAACCGTCCGTCCATCCGTTCAGATCACTAAGCCTAAACCACACGTATGATCCTTTCCAAATTGAAGAACTGTTCTTCTCTGTAGTTGAAGTTTGAAATTTTGAAAATTGAAATTTTAAATTCTTATAAGCTTCGAATTTTCAAAATTTTTCAAAACGGCTTAGTTTCTGAAGAATATAAAATACACTTAGAAGATGATATAGTTCCAATTTCATGTTAACTATGAATTGAAAATTTTAAAAGTTTGAACATTTTGGGCGTTTTCCTACAACTAAAAAATTAAAACAGATTTGCTTAAAATGAAATTTGTCCATAATTCGTTCTTGATAACAATCATGTAGGCTTTGAAATGATGGCTTTTTTCGCAAAAGTGCAACATTTTCAATTTTAAAGAATGGTTTGAAATGCAAAACTGAAATAAAACCCGTTTTTCTTTCTTACTTTTAAAACCCGATTTTGCGAAATCGTACTTTTATGTTTCTTTCGTTGCAAGAACTTTCCTGTCTTCATAGAAACTCAACAAGTATCATTTGTCAACACATCCTAATATAAACATTGTATAGTGACTGCGGGAGGAGTCATGTAGTTCAGGTGCTTGTTTGAAGAACTAAAGATTGAGTCACGTCCTGGCCTGTTCATGCAACTTTTTTTTTGACAATGTGAGTTTTTAATTAAAAATTTTTCCTTTTCAATAATTTAAGTATGCATTTAGGTTGTCGTTTGAGAGTTTCAAAACGAATGAAGTGGAAATAGTGTAACATTTGTTATATATTAAGAAAACATTCCCAATAACAGAGAAAATAAGAGTTTTTTTTAATAAAGGGAGTGATGAACAAAAGATAATAATTGCAATGATAGTGATTTTTCTTGAAGTCAAAATGTTTCGATTCTAGTAATTATTGCAGCAAATGAATTTAAAATGTCGTGTCGAAACTTGTTCAGCCCAACGTTATCATTCTAATAACTCACCGGGGCAGAGGTGTAGGTTGAGCGTCAGGCTAGAGCAAGGCAGCACGCAAAATTACATAGACTAAACCCGAAACATTCTTAGTAGAATTAATTTTAATAGTGCCGCGTAGATTTCTTTTTATTTCTTGAGTAATTATTTAATATTTTAAATTGCAGAAGTGGAAAAGCAATGAGTTTGAAGACAAAATTGTAAGATTTTAATTGAGAAGTTCACGGAAATGCTATGCGTCTGTAAGTAGCGCAATGCTTAGGTGCGTGGTTACAAAGAGGAACGCGTGTTCAAATCCTGCACGATATCAGCGGTTTTCCCTGACGAGCAATGAAAAAAAATTTCCCTAATAACGATGTCGAGAATGTTTAAATATTCCTTTTTTTAAAAGATACATTACAAAACTGCGGAAAGAATTTGATGAAACTTTCGATTACTGGTCGTTCAGTCATCCCCTACCCATATTTTCCTGTTCAGCTGCCTTTGGTTTTACATTGGTACTTTCGTTTCCTTCCTAACCCTAATACGAATATTAGTCCTTGTAATTAACTTTATTCATTTGGCCCCAAATTCGTTCTTTTGTAAAGTTTTTGCTGACATTTTTCTTGCTTTAAAAATTAAGAAATGCTTACACTTCCACTACCAAAATATGAAGAACTAGAGTGCACAGAATGGAAGATTTTCTCGTAGCAATGAAAAATTCTTCGTGTGGACGGGTTTTTAAAGGGTTCTCCCAGCTCACATAAGGTTCTTGCTGTTCTCCAGCTGACATCTATGCGCACAAAATACTTTTTTTGACATTTTCAACTTTCGTTAAAATAGCTCTTTTCACAGGAATTTCCATTGAGTTTTTAAAATTTCCCTCTAAAGTCATTTGAGCAATTTCACTTGAAAACATCAAATCTATTCAAATGTCTAATTAACAGCTGGAGAGGTATTTCAAAAAATTAATTTTTTAATTTTAAAAACAATAGAATATAGAAATATCTCGTTTATGTCATCGGATAGGCTGATTTAATTCAACCAAAATTTAAAGAAAAATTGAGCTGTTTTGAGAAAATCTTATTAAATTTTAAAATTGCAAAATTGACCCCATATTGTGAAATCAACTAAAATTTTTAAAAAATTGTAGACCTTATTAAATGATCTAATTATAAAACACATTTCATTTGAAGCAAAATTCTATTTTTAATTTTGAAGTTGTAGTAATTCGCAAAATATAAAAATTTTTAGGATTTTTCAAAATTGGAGTTAACCTGAAAATTTGCCATTTCTACTTTATGTTATTTTACTATAGAGTAAACAGTCCTACAAGAAATTTATAGAAAAATTTGGAGCTGTTTTGGGAAAAATTTTAAAAATGTCCGGAAGGCTATAAATAGTACCCAAAAATTAATGAATGTTTTCAAAATCGAAGCTTCAGCTCAGGAAAAACGAAGGGTTCTTAAATTTTGGGAAAATCGTATGATTTAGGCGCTGATTTGTATCAGACGACAGAGGACGTTTTTTTCCCAAATTTGGGTTTTTGGCATCGGATCCACAAAACTGAAGTATGTACACCGTGTTAGAGGACTTTTTCTTTTAATTTAGCAATTTTGTTTCAGTTTCTGTCACCAAATGGCAAGATTTTTTCGCAAAAAATGGGCATTTTTTTGCAGATATATAACATTCTCTATATACTTTACTCTGTATATACGTAAGTATACGAGAATGTAATATGTGAAGTGTTTGTTAACAGGGTCAGCAGATAAATTTAAGGAATAAGTTAGTATGAAGTTGAAAATAATTTTGGTTTTTAAAACCATGTATTTATATAATAAATATTCGTTTATAGTTGAAGTAAATATGTTTATGATGCCCATTTGCAACATTCTGAAAGGCACATTGTTGAATGATATTGATTAATAAACAAGTCAATTATTAAATTCTTCCCAATCATTCATTCAAGAGTAATAAACCATTTATAAACCATCCAACCATGGATCCAAAATAAAGACTCAGGTCAGGGCCCCCTTTTTCATCCTAGAAAATTCATTTTCTCATAATGAACTAGTGGTAAAATAGTAATGAAGATGAAGATGAAGATCTTTATTTATAATATTATTTCATAGAAACAGTTCTTACCCTTTTAAATTGATGTTGAAATACTTGTTACATTTTTTTAGGGGACACCCCAAAAGTCAAAAGACTGGTAAAACAAAAAGTTTAAAGGTTTGATTAGTATAATCCAAATAACTAAAATGTTGGGGGATATGTTAAGACTTGAGAAGGCTGCAAAAACCCTTTTTAATTTCATAAGGATTTCCGCTTTTGAGTCAAATGATCACGAAAAAAAGGTAGAAAATAATATTTTTTTGTATCACATTTAACCAGAAATTATAAAAATAAAATAGAGATAAATAAATAATGTAAAGTCACATGGTTGTAGGGAAATTGAATGATCTAGAACAGAAATAGGTATATTTCCCGTAGGAAAAAAATTTAAATATCAAGTGATTATTGAGCAGGGGGGTCTAATAATATTGACTTTATTAAAAAATAAAAGGGGAAGCCAATTATTAGTAGACTTCTAATATTTTATAAAACAAAATTTTCGAAAGAAAACTAGAGATAATATAAAGACAATGGTGGGGAGCTGTGGTAGTAAAGAATCGGAAATTAGAATTAAAAAGATGAATAAACTCTGTTAAATGCTATGGAAAATGAATTTTGGGGACGATGTTGTAGATACCGTTTGATAGAAAATAAAAGAAGAGATTAGGCAGATAATAATGATTAGAGTTAATGATCGAAAAAAGAATCCAAACAACTCCAATGGTATGCTGCAGAAGCAGCTGAAGAATATCAAAATTATCTTTGAGGAACTCTTCGAAAGAAGAAAACGAGGAAGGCCAGGAAATCTTAGTAGTCATCGATTTGAAATGAAGGGGACAAGAATAGAGAAGATGCCTGACGGAATAAAAACATTGGTGAGATTGGAAAAACGGTCATGAACTGTAAATACTGCTTTAAAAATTAAATAATTACCTTAAACCCGAAGTGGAAGATACCGATGAAGAAGTTTTATTATGTGTTGGTATATAAGGGACAAGATCTGTTAAGATCTTGCGGAATACCAAACCAAAACCAAAGTTGTTCTTATTTGAAAAGATTAAAGAAACAAAGAAAATTTGATTATTTTCAGGGGAGTTTTGATAAAAAATTGATATTACTATTTGAGTTATGATATTTAAACTTTGGGCCATTTATCGGCATGACGCTTTTCAGGGAACAACTATTCTTCCAATTGACATGAAAGAAATATTGATTTAGGTAAAAGATGATGAATTATGTTTTAAAATGAGGACTGAAGTGAAAGAGAAAAATAGCACAAATAGTAATCACATTTTTATGTTGCACAATGAATAATGTCAATTTCCCCTAATTAAATCATTTTTGATCCACCAATAACATATGGCTTAACTGAAACTTCTGTTTGGGGATAACATAATTCACCCGAAAGTGTTCAGTTTATCGACGAATGACAGAAAAAGTAATACAAGGTAGGACTTGATGGTATTCCAAAGGCGATTTTAAAAACTCAGAATTTGTTCATCATTCTCTCTCATGGTATGCAACATGCTCGTTAATGTTGAACATCTAGTATCACCTTTGAACTCTAAGACTTAAGTAAAAGGAACGCAATGGTGACCTGAAGAGGTTAGTTCAACAGCGATAGCGCTGATTTTTCCTTCTTCCCGACCTTATTAAGTGGTCGCGGTGGACCAAATGCCAATGAATTATAAATTTGAGGTTATTTCGTTTTTTTTAGATTTTCTGTAAAATCGTCTCTGCGTAATATATATAGAACACAAACTATCAATCAAAGGGCAAGCATTTTAAAACGTTCATTGTAATATAGTAGCAATGCTTTCAACAATAATAAAATTGGGGTTATAGTTTTAAAATTAACCCTTTAAATTTATATTATAGTAAATTTAATTAAATTACTTATAAAAATTTATAACTTAAATGAAATTTTTCCTAAATAAAAATTAATTGTTATTTTTTAAATATTTATTAACAATTCATTAAAATTATAATAGGCAAATTACTGAAGATGGTTTAGAACACATATCCATAAATTGGAATTTTGTAATGAAATGTAAAAATGTAGAAAATAGAGAAAATTATATTTTAACAATATTTTACAGAAGAGGACCTTTATTTATTTCTAATGATTATCGTAATGATTTCAAGTTTGAAAAATTTTAAAACATTATTTAAAATTACAATTTGAAATAATTTATGACAGGAGAATTCTATGATTCTAATGGATTAGCAAAACAGGTTTGATAGTCTGTTATCTAGAAGAAGTGGTAATATCTGATGACAAAACTTGTAATTGTTGTCTCGAAAATAAAAAAATCAATGTAAAATATACTCTATAAAAATAAATATATTAATTTCATTGGTTGATTGAAATCATAAAAAATTATATGTAAGTAATATAAAATTATGGAGTGTGTGTGTGTGTGTGTGTGTGTGTGTGTGTTCTTCCAATGTTCACGCAAAAGACGAAGTTGTAACTTATAAAAATTAAGATATTAAATGTTATATAAGAGTCAAAGTCGTTTTGATTCTACGCAAAATCTCCCAAAACTAGGTATCTACTATGATTTAATTTTGCGGTAAAGAACTCCATGTAAAAAGCAATCACTCTAACGTTAGATTGAAGAGGTAATTTAGATCCCAAAACAAAAGATCAAAATCATTCATTTGCTTACAGCGCACTTACCAATCATAATGTCTGCAGAAAATTTTATTGACTAAATGAACTTTTAAAAACTTTAAGTTTATTTAGTATTTACATATCAAAACTATTTTATTACAATATTAATGTCCGCGACCATATAGTATTTTTTTAAATTGGGTCATCTGAGAAATTGATGATGAAGTATTTCACAACTAAAAGCTGCTATCTCGGGGACGTTTAGAAACTGACTCTAAAACGTATTTTGTTATTAATTTTTCTAATAAAATAACTAGGTTAGATAATGCATACAAGCAAATTATTTGCATTTTATATTAAATATTACAAAATAAACGACGAAATGTAGACATGTAGCTTAATAGTCGTTGTCCAGGTTATTTTTTGCAAAAACCGTTTATAACAGTTTTTAAAAAATGTTTTTTCTGGAAATTGTATGCCTTTTTTATGTAATTAAATGTATATAAAAATTTATGTTAAACTGTTTTGATTTAATATTTAATTTAAAAATTTACTATAAATAACTCGCCATCACCGCCATTTTGTAATGTTCAAGATGAATAGTCCCATTTCCTGAAATGAAGCAAACGGATTGATAGCCTGATTTGCAGGGCAGGGGGCGGAAACTCCCGGTAAAGTTCGCCAGGACATCGCCCATTTTTTGAAGGAGGGTACACAAGATCTCCTTTAATTCAATTTATCTCCTGTGTTGGTTAATATTTTTTTTAACAGAGGTTTTATTTTATTCTGAGTGCTATTTTCCCTCTCTTTCAAATTCGTCTGTGCATTTTATTTTAATTCATGTGGTAGGATATTTATGGTTTTATCTCTAGAAAGTATTTTGTTGAGACTTATGTCACTGTATGTTCTGCCTCATATTTTCCACACTTTTTTCACAATAGCTGTCCCAGCAATAGCATATTTGGCGCTCATTCATAATACATCTTATTTTATTCACCAAAGTCTGGTTTAATCTTTCATTGAGACCATTTGGCATCTATGGCAGTAAAAATCTATTTAATTTTTCTTTATTTGGAATTGTTTTAATTTTTTGAACTTATTCCTGATATTGATCTGTTTGTACCATCTAGACATCATGGTTTTTGTTACCTCAGTTAGTTTTTCGAAATCATCAGCGTTTTGATTTTTTTATGTTAAAATATCATACTTTAGAATGACCAGTAGGGTAGGTATTTTTTTTGACTGATCCCCCAACCTGATGGTATCTATAGAAACTATCTTGAAAGGGTACTTTTTGACCTAGGGACATTAATCCAAATTTTGATTTTCTTCATGATTTATTTTTGCCGATGTCAAGTTTCACAAATCTTCTTTTGTTTATGTTTATATTTTCCAAAGAATGGTGTTACTTTTTTCATCTTTCCTTTCCAGGTTAAAAAAGTATTTAAGAATATTTAGTAATATTTTACTAAATTCTTCATAATATTTTTCTCTTTCAATTTTTTTAATAAATTTCATTTTAGAATATTAGTTTTTTATTGTTTTGTAGTTCTGTGCATCTTCTTGATCCTTTTATCTCTAATTTCAATTACTGTTAAATTTTAATATGTCATCTGAGTTTCTATGGCTCTAGAACTGATGCCTGTTTAAACAGTCTGCCTCTTGGTTTAATTTTCCAGGATTATATTTAACTTTTAAAAATTTCATTGGGACAAAGAGTAGTCAAATCACCTGTTCTAATGTGTTCTTTTTATTTAAATTTTTTTAAAAGGGTTTAGATTGAGTGCACCAAAATTTCTTCCAGCCAACGGGCAATATATCACAACCTCTTTATTGCCAGCATGAAGGTAAATTGCTTTTTTCCTTTGAGCTTCACTCAATTTTTCGAAAATATCCCCTTTTTATCCTATTTTTTCGTTGTTTTGTAAGCTCTGATTTTTTATGCATGTTCTTTTCAAATTGTTCCCTTCTGATTCTACTGTATTTTTCAAAATCATATTGAGTACCCAAACTGTCAAGGAAATAGAATTTCTTCCAAAAACAGCGTTCAAACTTGTTATCCATTGGATAAAAAGTCTTCCATTAAATATATTGATAATAAAACATTGAATTTTTCAATTTTTATCGATATTTGTTTTATTTCTAAAACTTTTAAAAGTTTTATTGTTTCACTGAGGTACTCAGGTACATTTTCAACTTCTTGTAATCTTTTCAACCTCTATAATCTCTCTATGAAGTAGTTTAGAATTAAATTTTTCTTACCAAATATACTTTTATGATTGATAAAGAAACTGATTTCTGAACATATCTGTCTTTTTAAAATTTTACTACCAAATATTTGTGTTGTAATTACTTTGTGAATTTGTTTTAGAGTTTATCCCGTGCCTTTAAATGTCTTTAATGAATTAAAGCTTAAATGCTTCTTGATACATACCATCATTCATCAATTTTTTTCTGTCCTTGAAATTAGATAGGTGCCTCCCAAAATGTGGTCAATATTTGTCCATGCAGATTGAAATTTAGAAACAATACAATAGTCTTGTTTTTTTTATACACATGGGATATAATGTAACATATAATGTATATATGTACAAAAAACAAGGCAGGGGTGTTAATATTTCCAATTTTAAGTTTAATGCTGCTTGATTTTAATTATGAAAATTATAATTAGCAGAGGAAGCTGATTGGGTTTCTAAAACTTCCAAAATTGTAATATACCAAATGTTTATTTGTATTTTACTTTAAAAATGTTGAAGATTTAATGTCCTTTTTTTATTTTATTTAAAATTCAAAAAATCCATTGAAATGTATTTATGTATATTTAAATTATAAGAGTCCTTTTTTTCACTACTTTCTTCCCATCTTCCTTTTCAGAATTTGTTGTATTGTCACCGAAATTGTCTTTAAAATGTACATAAAATGAAGAGTGTTAACTGCAGGCCATTTATCCGTGGGGAGTTTTGAAAAGTTCTGAACATCGGTTTTTCTTTTTTGTATGTTTTCATTGGTTTAAATAAAGACTTTATTCTCTTTTCTCACTTAAAAGGCAGTATTTTTCCTTTAAAATTACCTAATTCCAACATATCTTTTTACTGATTCCTTTCATTGAAAAGCCAATTGTTTGTAAGTAATGATAACAAAACCTCCCTTTCCCCCAAGGATAATGTGACTTAAGGAACTAAACCATAACATAGGACAATTTTTTCTATGTGATAATGTTGAAGACAAAAAAAACATATATATGGATTGCTCTATAAATAGAATAAGATCTGTTATTACCTCAATTTTCAATTTTTTTTTGAGTTAAGATATTGACTCAATATCTTTGCATAATTTTATATTTATTTTATTTTTTTTGTAGAAAATTTACAGTTGTTCAAGAAGATCATTTTCCATAAAATTTTTTAATAAATTTTGCCTAATTAACTTTGACTTTCTTTATATATATTCTACCTCAATAAAACAAACCCAAATCACCATTGAGATATCATGAAAATATCAAATACAGATATAAATTATTTTTATATTTATGATTATATATTATAAATTATTAGATATAAAATTATTATTATATTTATTGTATTGTATTATCAAATTTTTATGTTTTGAATTTGTTAAGCAATACAGTGATTTTTCAGTAGAGGATTTTTGGTTTGTATTAGAGTACTGAGAAGGATGTGATACTTCACTGATTCAAATAAGTGAAACCCCATTTCACTGATTGCAAAAGCTATTAATTCCACTGGTTCAATTAGTTGTCACAGATTTCACTGATCAAATGGAAATTTTACTGATTCAAAAGGAAGTTCACTATCAAAAGTGAAGTTTCACTGATTTAAAAGTGGACCGTTTTACTGATCTGTTCAGTTCAAACCCCCTGATTGTCGGAGATTTATAACTACCACAATCAGTGAATAGTCACGCAATCAGTAGTTTTTCACTGATTCAGGCTAGAGAGCAAGGTGATGTCATGTTCATCTTTTAAAATAGTTTAAAATCCAAATTTTCCATCACAAAACTTTCTTATTTACATATTCCCAGATATTTTCCCTTCCCATACAATGTGGCAACCGCTGTCAACCTGAGGACCCAAGTAGACAGACGTCCGAATGCACTGAGCCGGTTTGGGCATAGATAAAATGTGTTATTCGAGGTATTCTTTTAAATAAACTTATATATAGAAGATCAATTTAATTTTTATTTTCAAAGTTTTAATTATATACATCTCCTCTCCGAACACAAATCATAGTTTTATGCACAGTGTATGATTTTCCGTGTGCCATGGGCCCATGTAAATTCAAAACACATCCTAACTTTCCAATACGATTCAATAATAATGTAAATGACATTAAGAAAGAAATTGAAAGATAATTAATTAATTAATTAATTAAAGAAAAAATAATCCGATTTATCAGGGACGGGCATGAAGAGGCTCTCTTAGAAACTGTGAATAAGAATAC
>CAXIVR010000033.1:0-23854 GCA_964035755.1 Teleogryllus oceanicus | reverse complement strand
AACAAACATCCGTATTTCTCTTTTCATTTTAACATTTTTGAAGTACTTTAAAAACTTTTATTTTATGTATTTAAATATATCTCCACAATACATGCTCAAAACTCAAAATACAGTTTTTAAATACAAAAATGTGTATTTCAAATGTAAGTATTTAAATATTGCTCAACCCTGCACAGATGATACGAGACCGTTTGGTTGTGTTACAGCATGTTTGATGTGTTTTTGTAGTTTGATATGTGGAAAAAAATATATTGAGATTGAAAGGACGAAGCATAAACCGACTGCTCGGTTCGCCTGCCTGAAAGTTGGCCGTTCGGCTGCCTGAAGTTTGGCTGTCGGGTCGGCCCTGTTCGGCCGCGTCGAAAAGGGCCCTCAAGGGTTGGGTGACGCAACGACGTGGAGCGGAAAGGTGAGGTGTTTCATATTTCACCAAATTTCATTTTACGCCGCTCTATTCATTCGATTTGCATGACTGACACGGCGTTGGATTCAGGAAGCACGTCGTCATCGCGCTATAAATTCATATTTTTAATTTTCTTCCTGAACAATGAGAAAATTTTCGAACTTTTGGAAATCTTTTGGAAAACGGCTTCGTAGCGTAAATTCTATTTTAAATTTGGGAGTCGAATACCGTTTACAGATCGAAAATCGGACCATTTCTCGAGACGTTATCTGTCAAGAAAATTTGTTAATATTGATGCTCATGGGTGGGATAAATTGAACTAGTGACGGTACATTTAACCTTAAGCGTCCTTTACGCTAACCAAGATAAAAATTTATTTAAAAATTCGATGCCATATTTGAGAGAAAATTTTTTAAAAACAAGTACGTATATTTCATGCAAATTTACACGAAAACTACTGATATTTTAGAAAAATTGTACATGACTGTATTTCAAGATCTGTCTTTCAGAACAGATTTTAGTAAGGAAAAAATATCTATCTTCAATATTGTAGTGTAGGAAGACGCCAAATAAAATTGAACTTTTGCAACTTTCGAAAATCAGAAATTTCAATGAAAAGGAGATCTGCACCATTCTTGTAAGCGTTAAATTTTAAGGCCGCAACATCAGCCAGATCGATTGGGAATGTCAGTTTTGGTGAAAATCCTGTTCATGGTTTAGCTGGTAGCGTTGTTTACTGACGGACAGATGGACACACAAACAGACGGACAGATAAACAGACGCACAGGCATGGGTAGACCGACAGACTGACGGATAGGCGTTTGTCGTCAGTCGATTTTTCGGTATTCGAATTTCAGTTCGGATCCACAAGTAATGCATTCTGACTACAACTACTTGTTAGAGGAAGTAATTTACTGAATATGGGGACAAGATTTATCCCTTTTGTTTCCAGAGTCGCCAATAAGCGCTTTTTCTGTCGAAAATTCGTGCACGATTTCAATTATTTTTCTACAAGTAATGGCGAGAAAGTAAAAATACCCCCGGGACATTTCTTAAATAATAGTTTCTTACCTTTCATTTGAAACGAATTGAAAAGGTATTGGATCATCGGTTATAGAGATATTGTTTCTACTTGTGTTATCTTCCGTCATTGTTTATGCCGACTCGAGATAAGCTGGATCACATTTGGTGGTACCTCACTTTACGTGTATTAAAGCGTCATAATTAAAAATTAAAAGAGCAAGTGCGTACGAAAGGTTTTGTTTACATATGAGCTATCTCGACTCGGCTATGAGAAAGCATTGTTAGAGTATTAACTCGTGTAGTGAAAAATCCCCTAGTAACTGATAAAAATGCAAAATTATTAGATTTTACTAACAGCGTGAGGAATGAGGAATGTTTGGCACGCAGAATGTTCGTGCGTACGGGCGGGCCGTTCAAAGTGAACCCATATCATTTATGACTGCATTGCTGCAGATCATTCTATGGGAAACGGGAGGCGGACTCTTACGGCCGAACAGACTTCAATTTGCGCCGGAAGGGGGAGTGATTGAAAAAGGTTCGGAGTTCGCGATATAATAGTTACCATTTCCTGCTTCCTATGGGTCTCTTCCAGTCGGTAGTCTCTAACAATATTTACGCTTTAATGAGATTATGCAATTCTGTCACTTTTTAACCGAAAATGAAGGAAAATAGTCGAAATAATTTAGTTTCGTGCAGAGTAGATAAAAATTTAGGAACTTTGTCTCACAGATTAGTTCCGCTTTCCTATGACCTATTGTATTGCTTGAAAATGAAATGCTGCAGTAAAAGTTCCAGTTTTAGTCAGAAAAAAACTTTGTATATCTCTGATACACACAAATGTTGATTTTTCTTGCTCATCGTACGTAGTAAATTGCTTTCCTTACACAAAGTGTTCTGAAAATTCAGTTACGTGGGATGTTTGTATCGCGTGAAGCCGTGCGATCCTGCGCAGCCTCGCCAGTCGGCTGTCAATGATTGTGAGTATGCAATTTAATTGTATTTTATACATTTTATTCTGAATATATTGTCCCTCTTTACCCAATTATTTTTAAACTGATGACGTGAGCGCTAATGACCAGAGCAGTTGATTGATCCCAAAAATCAAATATTTTCATAGTTTGATTCAAACGTCTCTCCGAAAGCACCGAAACACAAAATTAGTGTGAAAACTAGTAAAAATGGCTAATTTTAATAGAATAATTTTGATCGTAATATTCAACTATCAAAATACCATATTCCATGTTATAAATATAATTAATTTAGAGAATACATTTAATTTTCCGAATAGGAATGATGACAAAAAGATAATTGCATTAATATGATATAAAAATGATGAATAAAATTGAAGGTTCCTGTTAGAAATTCCAGAGAACCTTATACACGACACGAATAAATGCTGCAAAATTTTGAATGAGTCAATTTCTAAACCAATTAGAATGTCTAAAAGAATTTAATAATTAACAAAACTCATTAATACTTGTAAATTTAAGAGATTGTAACAGACATATTTTATAAGAACTGACAAAGCAGGAGGGACATCACTATTGCCCGACAAGAATATTACAAAATGTAGAGGAGCAGTTCAAGGATTCTATTTCAAAATAATTAGTAAAGCCGAAGTTAATAAAGAAAGTAAATATCTACAATTAATTATTATGTTTCATTAAAAAGACTGTGTAAAATAAATCAGGGCTAAAAATCTAAAAGGAAATTTTAATCTTCCTTTTGGGCATAATTGGAAAAGAGTGTATCCTAAAACATATTAGTGTTTATTAATAGTAAGTAATTATAATTCAGTTGAATTTCGCCAAATTAAAAATATAAGGAGAATATTCTCTCTCCTCTCTCTCTCTTCTCTCACACACTTTTCTCTCATATATATATATATATATATATATATATATATATATATATACATACATACATATCATAGGCCAGTCAAAAGTAATGCCTCCCCCTTTCTACTTAAAAAGTTAAGTGAAAAATTTGAATTTGGCCATTTCTCAAACCTTCTGCACTCCCCTGCAGTAGTAACTTTTTGTTTTAACAGGCAGAAGCACAGCAGAAGTTTGTAAGATGGCCGACATTGATGTTCGTTTGAGACAGCGTTGTGTGATTGAATTCTTGAATGCAGAAGGTGAAACGCCCATACGCATTCATGAAAGACAAGAAGGTGTATGGTGTTGTGACAGTGGATGTCAGCACTGTTAGACGATGGGTCGTCGTTGTAAGGAAGCTGAAGGGCAAACACCGTTGATTGACGAAAAGCGGAGCGGCAGGCCAGGAGTGCAGTGACTCCACACAACATTCAGAAGTTGATGACATCATTCGTGATGACGTCGGGTGACTGCAGGTGAAGTGTGTCGCATTATTTCTCTGTAATGGCAGTGTGATCACGATTATTCAACAATTGGGGTACTCAAAAATTTGTCACGGTGGGTTCCAAGAATGTTAACCGATCAGAATAAAGAGACAAGGAAAACATAGCCTCCCAACACTTGCAGCGCTTCCGTTTGGAGGGACGAGTTTGAAAAATTGTGACCGGTGACGAAACATGGGTGCATTTTTGAACCTGAATCAAAGAGGCAGTCAATGGAGTGGCGTCACACAAGCTCGCTGGGGAAGAAAAAATTCAAAACTGTACGATCGGCAGGGGTTATGGCAACAGTTTTCTGGGATACAGAGGGTGTGATTATGGTTGAATTTTTGGAGCAGGATGCACAATCAATTCTGTTCAATACGTCAAACCCTGAAAAAACTTAAGCATCGTCTTCAGCGAGTTCGCCCAACAAAATCAATGGCAGATGTTCTTCTTTGCATGACAATGCAAGACCACACCCAGTCGTCACACCTCTGAGAGATTGTCAAATTGGGATGGAAGTTTTGCCTCATCCCCATTCAGCCCTGACCTGGCACCATCAGACTTCCATCTGTTCGGGTCACACAAAGCTCATCTGGGATTCATTTTGAAGATGAGAAGGCCGTCAAAACATCCTTGCGTCAATGGCTTAGGAAGCAGGGTGTGATTTTTACCGTGCTGGGATACATGCCCTTGTTCAAAGATGGACCAAAACTGTAGAGATGGGCGGAGATTACATTGGAAAATGACAAAATGATCCCGGTTTTCACCTATGTAATTTAATTTAAATTTCCTGACAATTAAACGTAGAAAAAGGAGGCATTACTTTTGACTGACTCCGCGCGGGGTGTGTGTGTTTTGGTGCATGTGCGTCCCGGTGTGCGTGTGTGCTCCCGGTGTGCGTGTGGTGTGTGTGTGTGTAAATTTATATTCTCTGAATTTTCAAATTAATTTCAGCAAATATGTTTTATGTGAATCGATCAGTGTTTATGGAGAGATATATTTGATAAGGCTAACTGATTTGGCAAGTAATGAAGTTAACTTCCTTAACATTTTGATGCGCGAAGTTTTAATGCATGAAATATACAAGTATGATAATTTTCGTCGAACATGATTCTGTGTTTCACCTAAAAGGTGTTAACAGTCAACGAACTACGAATGTCATTCCAGAAGAGAACCCAAATATAAAAAAAAAAATTGAATAAATGATTTCGAGAATATATATTTGTGAGAACGCATTTTGCTTTCATTAGTTATTACTGTTTGTCTTGAGTATGTTACAGTGTCGTTTTTTGGTTTAGAAGCCTGCTGGTTCTTCAGATTGAGCATTGAACAAACAGGGCATGGTGACTATTCTCAAAGGTGTGATGTAATGTGCATTTTGTGGTCGCATGCTGCTTGTTTTCATCATATTTTTTGTTTAAAAATAAATGTTAAAATAGCTGGCTTTAACTAATGTCATTTTTAGTGTACATTATGCATGTAATTTTGGATTTAACCCTTTGCATGAACCCAATGAGTTCCCCTTTTCTGTTAGAAATAATTAAATGTATGATGTTTCAGAACTTTACCGAAACTCGTAACAAAAGCGAGAAGCAGAGAGCAAATTGCCCAAGTTCAGTGGAACGGGAGTGGCCAAAATCAAAGTTACAAAGAGTGAAGAAGCAAACAACTGAAACTGCAACTGCAGGTAATGTATTTGCTTTACGAACAATCCTGTTTATGCTCATATTTGATAGTTATTTGTTAGTTGGATTGGAAAAGCTAGTTTGAAATTGGTATTTTACTTTATAAAGCCCAATGAAGAAAGTCCATTCTGATGAATTCAATTAAGAGACTTTATTTCAGACTGCTCAAGCATTGATGGAGAGGAATCTGCACGCGTTTTGGATTAGAAGAGCAAGTGCAGCATTTAATGCTTACTCATCTGAAATGAAACTACACCTTTGGAAACGAAAGAGAAATTGGTTGAATCTGCAAGAGCTGAACAAAATGCTACAATTGCGGGAAGGACTACACAGGAGTTCTACATTTTTATATTCAACATTTCGTTGTACCCACATTTTGGAAAACAAATTTTTCAGAACAGCCTTATGAAGAAACTCAGTTCTGATACTACTAGTAATTATACACACTTTAACCCAGCTGTGGTTCTAAAATTGACTCCCTTTAAAATCCTCGGGTCCAAATGGACCCATTTTATTTTCTATTGCACAATTTTTTCTTTTCGGCAATTATATTTAGTATGCAAAACTCCCACGTAGTCCTTGTAAACTTTTCAGAATTCTGTTGGTACTTTTTGATCTTGCGTGTTCAGAACATCCAAACTAAGTTATGTTCTGCATAATGTTTTCAATTATGATATTAGATATTTATAATTGCTATTTCATTTTCACATTGTTCTTATGGCATGACAGCATTGCCAGTGTGACAGTTATTGATCATTAACTTACAGATATGGTTAGTTTTATATTTATTTATTTTATTTATTTTACGCAAAAACAGTTAAAATGCGTATGACGCTATGGGA
Source organism: Teleogryllus oceanicus (assembly GCA_964035755.1). Lineage (NCBI taxonomy): Eukaryota > Metazoa > Arthropoda > Insecta > Orthoptera > Gryllidae > Teleogryllus > Teleogryllus oceanicus. The sequence continues at coordinate 17,539 of CAXIVR010000033.1, read as the reverse complement.
AAAGTGAATTGTGTCATTCTGTGATCCCTGCACTAAGTCATATACTACTTAAATTTGAATTTTTGAAAGGAGAAAAACAAAACAAAAACACCCATGTAATAAAATCTATTTTCAAGGATAAATAAGCAATAAATTGGTTCTTATCATGTTGTGCTTCGAATAATACTTCCTGCCATGACAGTCAAGTGTTAGTTAATTAATTGGTTAAGTTAGCAAATTTGGGAATTTTGTAATACATGATAATTTGTTCAGTGATTCTTTACTGGTAAAAGAATGCTTAATTGACTTGTTAGACATGTATAATTAATATTAACTTCATTTTTTCATAATATGGTTCTCCTGATTATACAACCTTGCAAAATAGTGAAAAAGGTGATGACAATGTCATCTCTCAACACATCCAAATTTCTGGGCATATAATGGACTGGGAGAATCCCACATACTTGACCAAGAAATTAATTGACATAAAGGTTAATTTCGTAGATACTTTTATTAAAAACAAAATCCATCCTAATGACCTAAAACTCCTAACTACTGTCCTGCTGTGGCCTATCCAGAGATGACCTGCGCACACGTAGGGTTGACTTTGATTTTCCAGAGGGTTTGGGATTACTGTACATACTCTAGTAGCCGACTTTGAACAATACACCGCCCCCATTTCTTCAATCCATCGTTCAAGAAAATTGCCAGTAGTACTAATCGCGCACTTTTCTTGATACTCCAATGGAGGTGCGGGAGAGGCTGGCCTGTCTACGTCACGGCAGTGATGCTGTCAACTTTATTGACAGAAAACTCGGCGTAATAACTCGTCTTGGAGTAGATAGTTTGAGAAATAACGGATGTTTTTTTTTAATTCTGAAGAAATAATTAATAGTTATAAAAAAATTATAACAAGAAGGATAAGGGCAGGCACAGGTCGATAGAAGAGAGACCGAAAACTTGGAGGTCGGCATTGGAAAGAAGAAGGTGGCAGCACTGCAAACTGAGCCGTGATTTTCGAGGGAGCCTATTTTTCAGGGGCCGTGCTAGCCGTGCTGAGCGAGGACTGGGGAGCTCGAGGACGAAAGTGCGAGCATAGTAAAAGTCCCTTTGGACTGTTGCTATCGAACAACATGCACCGATACCTAAACTACTAATATCAAAAGAGGATCTTCCACGTCAGTTAATTGCTTTCCCTCAATGCCTTCCAAATGGTCCTTAGACACATTTTTAAGATTAGAGTCCTGGTCTTATATTATATCTCTACATTATGGTGTAACAAAACCTCAGAAATTTACAGTACCATCCTTGTCTCATTGTTTTTGTTTTATACTAATAATATTAATGTAATATGTAGATTGTAACTGATTGGTTGGTGTTAACTATTAGATACTGAAGAGGGCCTTACAATTAGCGAAACGCCTGCAGAATATATTTAAAAAGGACTGGAATCACGTTTTTTCTTGTAATGTTTGATTTATCCAGTAATTTGATTTCTATTCAAATTAATGAAAGACAATGTTTTTCATTATCACTTTTCAATGTTTAACCTAAGAAATGAAAATGGAAAATTCATACCTTCAATAACTTTATTATCTATAAATAAAAGTCATTTAGAAGATGGGTATGTAGGTAACATCAAAAAACAAAAATATATGTGAAAAATAATTTCCTTTGTTTGTATTATTATTTAATTGAAGAATACAACAGTTCCACTAAACCTATTTGAAGTTCAATAAATTTTATCCTCTTAGATAATTTAAAGTCAAATTGTACAAAATCAAAATGAGTTTCCTAAGTCCTTTAGAACATACTAAAAATGCATGGTCATATTTACTATCTCCAGCCCCACCTTTTACCTGAATGAGGAGTAAACTGTGTCCAAATTTTTGAAATGAAATATACTTTTTAAATTTTTTACAAAGTGGATAAAACAATGAATGATGTTTGTATGTAACATCGTATATAAAACACTTCATTTGTTATCAAACGGGACCTAAAACCTAATTTGATAATTTTAACATTGTATTGCATTGTCAACACAAGAAACTAACATACTGCTCAAAAGATAAAACTTTTCATTTTTCCATGCTTTAACTTTTCATTAAAAGGAAGAATTTTTCTACTACTTAAGTTAATTTTTGGTGGGCTGAAAAATGTTATTAGAATATATTTTCAACCCATTCATTCACAATCAAAACTTTACTTCACACACTTTCATTCACACATCTTTTTCAATCTGATTCATCAAATAAAAATTTAAACATCACATAACTGAAAATTTCTTCCTTTTAATAAAAAAATAGATATATAATAATTAGTAAAAAAAATTTTAAACCAGGAAGTTAACATGCAGACATATGTTATATACAAGACTAGTTATACTTCTGAGAAGTGATCTAAAAAACCTACTCATGAGGGGAGCAAAATGCACTTGAGAAGCAAGCAAAGCAGCCTGGCATCTGCCTTAAGCAACTAAGGAAACCCTCAGATAAAACCTTTAGGATGGGGGGCTTAACACAAACATACCAAGACAATAAACATCAAAATAATATAAGATAAAAACTACTTATCATGCAATATATAATAAAAAATACCCTACATATTCTCTCTCTCTCTATATATATATAAATATATATAAAAATTGTTACATTGTATAAAGAAATCCACAGTTAGAACCACTAAACTTATTTCTAACCGTCCTCTACACCTTCAATCATAAGACTACACTTGTTACATTACAACTCCCATCACCAACAAACCATTAGAGTCCCACATGCTTTCTAACTACTTCAACTACACAACATTTATTTCAGAGAGAATTAAGAGTATATTCAGTTGGGATAAACTAAATAAGCAATACACATAAACATCTAGTCAGAATGCAAAGCACATACAAATAAAAAAATTTGGTAAACATTAAGTGGTACCACAGACCCAACAACAACAAAACAAAGAAACCACATCGCACACCCAAAAATATGTTTGAGATTTTAGTAGCTTCTAGTTCTAATGCTGCAATTATGTTCCTTTCTGAACATCAATGTTTAAAAGTATTTACATTGAAGCAATAATCACTATTTGAAGTTCATCTGGATATTGAAAGAGAAGTTGTTTCTTTGTTGATGTTAAAGATCTGAAGCATAAAAATGTACATACATCTATTTCATAAATGTTGGTTGAAAATTAAATTCTGATATAATATTATTAAAGTTTTACCAATATTGATGCACATAGAAGACTGAGACACCTGTATAGTACAAGTAACAACAAAAATTATAATGGTAAAATATATTTCAAACGCCAAGATCAGCTTAAAACAATTAAGATTCACCTTTTCCCATCTGGAATACAACCATGCTTGCTCTTGATGGAGTACTAATAAAAATTTCAGCTAGCAACTCTGCACCAAGAGGATCAAAAATGTGTCAAATTTTTTTGAAACCAATGAAATATACTTCATTGAACTTGTAATAATACCAGTAGGAATTAGGAAAAAATAAATAGGAATAAATAGGAAAACCAGAGGGCCGGGAATGGGAACAGCGAGGAACATTGTCATCATTATCAGTCACCAGGGTCATCCGGGATATTTACAATGACAGAAATCTGTAACGCATCATGCTCTTCATCTCCAATCTTCTATAATTTTCTCCGTGTGCTACAAGTTTTCCAGCTAAAGCAGAATAAATGAGTACTAAAGTACTCATTTACATTAGTACAACTTTCCTGCAAAAATCTTAAGGCAATATTTTGTTTTCATTCAATAGTCACGCATTTCCACAGAAACCTGGTTTAATGCTTGCTTCCATTTTATTGTCACTGGTCAAAAGTGGTACCATAATGTCTGTGGTAGTATCTTTGCACTGACTCCATACCAACTTGATAGGATTGTAGTGACAATGGTAGGGCAAGAGGCACAGAACTCTATGACCAGCTTCTTCAATCATTTCATCTACAACATGTCTGCACCTACATCAATGATATGATTTTTCAACTAATGAGAACATTGCAATCACATCATGAAAAATAAAACTGCCTTATTCAATGTTTAATTCAACAAAACTTATGCTTATTTCAAGAGTACCTTTGTGAACAACTTCAGAAGCTTTCAAAGAAGACTTAAAAGTATGCTCAGGTCTAAGTGTTGTACTGTAAGAAAATGCAGCAGGCCACCATTCTCCATTTGGATTGCTTTTCACTTTCTAGAAAATTAGAAATGAAAAAATGATGTTTAAACATTTCAATTTTATTCAAGAATTGCATTTCTTTATACTCTCTGTAAATACATATAAAACATTCTATTGGCAAACTTGATGTTCTCTAAAAAAAATAATTTACTGATACTCGTATAACTAAAATCACTGAACAGGATTGAATATAATAAATTTTGTATTCCATCTTTTTGTGAAGTAAATAAGTTGAAACAACCACTTTACCACAGAGTAGTTGCAATACCTTTTTTGTAATCAATTTTTTTTATAAAGGATTAAATGTATTCTTTGAATGAATAATTTTAGAATGAATTTTTATTTCAAAAAGAACACTTGTTGAAATGTCACTCACCAGCACAGAATGAACATTGTCGCATTAAAAGAACTGATGGTTCTGCCAAACAAGGTAATAATTCCCTCTTCATTCACTAATGGAACATCTCTGCTGTCATAGTTCCATGGTACTCATCTACTTTTTTTGTCTTTAAATGGAAACAATAGTTCTGCATCCTGAATGAAACCATTTGCACCTCCTGCCTGAATTACTATATAACTTTTACCTACATCTAAATTTTGCACAGCAGCCTCCTTGTTTTATCTAGCCATGACCGAGGGCGTAACCAAAGGATAGATTATTAAAAACAATGACAAAAGATGTACCAAAATAAAATAATATTAAACCACTATGTTGGTGCTTCAAACTGACATACAATATTCATGACACACACAAGTCAGTACACACACTGAAATAACTGCAATTTCACAAATGATGCATTTCATTACATGTAAATTATGCCTTCTCCATTCACTTATATTAAAAATTTCATACTTTTCACTAAAAATTTATTAGAATTGTTGCTTTCCTTTTGAATAAAACCATGTCTCATTCATACACAAAATTTATAACCTGCAGCCTTCGGTTTTCATATATTCCATCAAAAATCTGATTTTGCAACAATATCATTTTTTTCCAGTAGTGACCTGCTGTCTCTCCTCTGTCTTTTCCCCATTCAAAACCCATGGCAAAAGCAGATAACACAAAGAAGTTTTCTCCACAGTAAACCCTATATCATTATCATGTTTAACTGCAGTCAAAATTGAGTCAGAGTAACACTTGCCCCGAGAAAATTTTTGTATTTACAAATAACATAGGAACTCACTTACATGCAAATATCAGTAATTACTTACCATTCTCATGAATTGAATAAATAATGCCCCTTATTAGGCCCTGTCCAAAATCATCCTCTACACGATTTGTTCTTCTATTCCCAGACTCTTTCTTTTGGGGTCTGTGCAGTATCAGGGTCTTATTTCCAATATCTGTAACAGTAAATTCAACATTATCCAAAACAATTTCCTCTGATACTTTTATTATAATTTTACTTACTTTCAAACAATAAGAGTTTTCAGTCTCAATGCACAGGCAGTCTGGTCAGTAACTGAAGAAGTTTCTATATTGCCTCGCATCATTAACTCTTCTACTATTTTTCAATAAAAGAAAAGTCTTCTTGGCATTGATGCTTGCCACTTCTCCTTCTGGAGTGGACTCATTACAAAGTTACTAAAAACTATTAATATTTATAATAAAATATATTAAATATTATTAAAAACTAAATATCTACTATCGAAATAAAGTAATTAAAATGCAAGTAATTATAAATTAAATATTTTATAAATATTATTATTATTGTTATTATTGTTGTTATTGTTGTTGTAAATTTAACTTATTAGTTTCTATTAATGTTGTATCTAATATTTCAGTGAATTAAATGTAATATAAAAATATTATAAATATCAAATAAATAAAAGAAAATTCTCCGAAATATGTGGAATGAAATCGTACAAGTCTGCTTTGGGCTGTGTCGACGATCTCTCAAATGTTCAGCAGGCTCCTGCGCCCAGTGCAGAAGGGCTCGGCAGGGCCTCCGTGGAGTGGCACGCTAAAATACACAAAAAAGATCATAAACAGGCAAAACGGTCCTTGAAACTCGGACAAAAGCCCGTCAACAAAGAGAACTACCGTTAGCCGAACCTCTGTTTTCTGCAGCGAACTCTCCAAATTCAAACTGAACACAGTTCACGTAAATTATTAACTTTTAAAATTGTAATCTTGAAAATAGTTTCAAAGTACTTCAACATCATTTTATCACAATAATAAAATATTTTTCATTGAGTTTTCTTCTTTATCGGATTGACAATACATTAGGTTGTTCCACAGCTCTAAGGCACGTTAGCCACCGTTCGTGAAATGATTGATTGATTTTTCGTGTTTCCGGGCAGTCAACTGCTTCGGTCATTAGTCCCGTTAGTGTAGTGTTTCTTTCTCGGGAGATAGCAGTGATCTTCCCCTCTGGATGGCGAGATCCGGCCCCCTACCGTCGGCTAGTGGGGTTCCCCTAACCAGGACTCTCCCACCAGCGGGGCACCGTCCCAGTCGGGACAAGCTCTGTTCCGACCGGTCTCCTGCACATATGTGTTAGTGTAGTGCATGTTAGTGTAAGTGTGTAAGGGGAGAGGATAGGACAAGGAAGAGGAAGGATAGATCGTGCGCGGTCCGTGGCCCGTTTGGTAGGGTACTGCTCCGGCATTCGCCTGGTGTTGATCGGAGAAACCACGGAAAACTACCGATCAGAGCAGCCGGCCGCTAGAATTCTCCTCCAGACAGCGACTGAATTCGACCTAGCTGAAAAGTTAGTGTCGAAAATCCGTGCCGTCAGGACTCGAACCTAGGACCTCCCGGTCAGAGGCGCTGCAGTGACATCAGCTGATGCAGTGAGCTACCGCTCCGGTTTCGTGAAATGAAAACGCATCATTTCTGCGTATTAATATTCGACCACGCCTGGCGAGATCCTGTGGTTTGGCGACAGTGGCTGTCAAAACAACTGGTCACATGACTGAACGCTCTTGTACTCTGGCAGCCTTACTGTAAAGGTCTGGTTAAGCCAGGAGTAACATATTTACTTCGGAAGTAACTACTCTCAGAGTAAGCGGGAGTAAGCAAGAGTAATTTTCTACTAATAATCGCGGAGAAGCGAGGTGTAACTACGCCAGCGTTACTCCACAATCAACGTTTGGCAACGTCTAAAACCCCGTGTCGACTTCTCAAATCGAATGTTCAATCGATAGTTATGTTCAATTATCGATTTTACCGAGTCGTTCGGTGTCTGTTCGCAGTGTTTGTGAATCAGCTGTGTGAGCGTCAAAAGTTTGTAGTCAGCATGGATGTCTTTAACGAAATTGAAGCCGTTGAAGCTGTGGAGGAAATTGATATTATTGACATGTTTGATGAAGGCCGTCCGAGGAAGAGAAAATTGTATCGCCCAAGACGGAATCCTTTGAGAATATATGGAGGAATTCGGAGGAAATAGATTTTCAAGGAAGGAGCGACGGAGCTCATTGATATATCTGGGGAGAGTTTATCATCCGAATCATCCACAACAATTTTTGATTTTGTGAAATGAAAAATTAACTTTGACTGCTCCAGGAACGCTCTAGCTAAGAGTAAAATCTCACACTGTTGAGAAGTGCAGACTCTTCTCAGTCTCTTGAAGATTTCCACAGTTCTCGTAAAAAAAGTGTTTGTGGGTTTCATAGGAATAAGTTTTAATGGTTGTAATAATAAAATAATAAAGAATTATGTAGAAAAATTTTATTTAGTTTTCTTTAAGTTTACTCGCATCAAACACATAATTCTTTTCAGTATTTCATTCTGCTCATCCATACATTTCTTTCTTTTCGCTTCCTCATCCATACATTTTTCCTTTTATCACTCTCCTCCTGAATACATTTCATTTCAATCTCTGTTCTTCAATTCTAATTTTTGTTCTTCTATCTTATATTTCTCTCTATTAGAATGAGCTGATGTTCTTCTTCCTGCCTTTGTTCTGTCTTTCTCATTTTTTCCATTGACAGAAATGTATTTTTAAAATTGAATTCCTGTAATAAATAAAATTGATCTTATGAATTTTGATGGAACACAATGTTTTTACTTTATTATTAAAGATAATATCATGATAATGAATTAGCATGATTTCTTTCAAACCTTTGTTGCAGTTTTCCACTTCTTGGTGACTCTGCCTCTGTAGTTGAGTCTGTGTCACTAATTCTTGGGCACTCTGAATTGAGGTTCTGGAAAATGTGAACAGTGTTATAAATCAAGCATTTATTGCATTCTCAGAATTGCTTGTATCAAATTGTAATGAATTTAATAGTCATAGATGATTATAATAGGATTAGAAAGAATGATTCTTTTCACACCTTTGTGGCAGTACCGCCTCTCTCACAACTGCAACTTAGCATTGCTTCATGAATATCTATAAGACTCTGAAAAATATTTAGAAAAAATTTGATGTATAAAGCTTTGCAATAACACTTATTACATTCTCATCTCAGAGTTTTCTCTATTATGATGATGTAATGTATTCACTGAGAAAGTATACAGTTCTCTCAAAACACACATGTAATATGAATTGTATTCACAATCCACAAGCCAATATTGGATGTTAATAGGAACTACAAGGAAGAACGTGATATACTTTTAAAGATAACTCCTTAAAACCAGAGAAACAATTTTCAATACCTGCCTCACAAACAAACAAAGATCTGGTAGATGTTTAAGTCAATGTCAAGAAAACCACAATACATCTCATATTTCTCACTAAATAATTAATTTTCATGTTTTCATTACTTTTTCATGACACCTGGCATTCAAATAGATATTTTCTTTGAATTGGTAATTACATCAGATATGTTTGATACATCATTTAATTCTACATTGAATTAATTTATTCATGTATCTTCAAGTATTTCACTTAATAAAATACATGCTCATAGAACAGCAAGAATTTTCATAGAACATAATTTAATTCTTTAATGTGATATACAATGTCTGGTGCCAATTTCTGTAAACTGATTTATTACAGAAGCATTGTACTTTTACTTCACTTAAACTGAAAAAGTTATCGATTGATCTCTCAAGTCAGCCTCAGACAAATGAGTAATTTACTACATAACAGCAAACATTTCTCTAGTTGTAAACTAACATTAATCATAAATAATTGAAACTCACTGATTATGAACGACATTACTTCTCTGAATAACTTCATTATGGTCTGAATCCGCCTGAACAACAGAATGAAAAAGTTATATATTGTATACACTGTACTTATAAGAAAAAATAATGTAAAGTACTACTTACATCACAATCAAAATCATTCGTTCCACCTTGAAATTCCAGTGAATCATCTCCAAAATCTCAACCGATTCTTGGGACGGCAACTTCGGCATTGGACCACCGCCGGTTTTTAAGGTCGCTCTTGTAATTGACACTTCCTTCTTTGATTTAACCTTCATCCCTTCCACTGAATTTTTATTTGCACAAGGTCTCTTTACGGAATTTAAACTATTAAACCTGATCAAATGTAAAGATACAAATTTATGAAAGATAACAGAATACATTGAAGCAAATGGATACACACAGCTGTACTTTTTAATACATACTTCTCGTAATTCTTTCCACGTCTCGCCTTGGCTTTATTCATTTCATGTTATTGCCCTTGGCATTCAAAATGTCTATTTCCTCCTATTAGGTCAACAAAATTCCTAGAGCAATATCAGTCAAGTTCTTAACACATGCATAAAATTGTTCTAGCTATAAGAAAAATACATTTCAAAAACAAAACCTTTCATTAGTATTAGATAATGTACATACCTTCTCTTCATGTCCCAGTTCTCACTACGGCTTCTCTTGTCCATTATTCAAGTAAATTAATGGAGAAATCACAAACCACAACCTCGACCACGCGAACGAACAGCAGCAAACGACCTTCACGCTACCAAATCGCACTATTTCACGCTTACCCCAGCTTATCCGAACTTAAACAAGGGTCGACTGAAGTAGCGGTTGCCATGGTAACTACGAACACTTACTCCTAGCTTACTCTATGCCACAGTTACTCCACGTTTATTAGTCGGGATTTTGCCAACTCGGACTTACTCCAGAAGTAAATTTTACTCCGCGTTTATTAGTAGGCGGTGGGAGACCGGTGGGGAGCTTGAGCTTGTCCTGCCTGGGGCGGTGCCCGTGGGAGAGTCCTGGTTAGGGAAACTCACTAGCCGACGGTAGGTCGGCGCCGGATCTCCATCCAGCGGGGAAGATCAACGCCACCGCCAGAGGAAAAGTACTACACTTACGGACTAACGACTTTAAGTTGACGGCCCGGAATCACAAACAATCAGTCAACAATGGACCACCATTTTTTCGACGAATAAGAACTGATAATCATAATGTATCAACAGTTCCTTTAGTAGAATTATACGTGATTAGTATTTGGTTTATTTCTTCAGATTCGCAGCATTATTGTGAAGTGTGATTTTAAGAACACGCTTGTTCTTCCTGGCACATACGACACTTATGTCGGGTCATTCGCAAAGCGCAAGTCATTCGAAGGCATAGAAAGCAAGTAGAATACTTGCTTTCTATGCCTTAAAAACGACCAATCGATTGTTACATAAAACTCAGGATTTACAATATCGGAAGAGGAAAACACATCTGAATAGGCGTTCAAATATTGGAAAGGCTGTCTTGTCATAGTACAGAGAGCTGCGATTTTGCCAGCGAATTGAGTAGCTGTTCTTAGAATTGGCAACTATTTATTATTGTTATTATTATTATTATTATTATTAAGAATTACAAAGTAATTGTCTAAATATTGAATAGTGAAATTTATGTGCCAGTGGCGGCTCGTGGTATTTGCACGTTCGCATGTGACACCCAAATTAATTCGGTGCCATTTTTCTTAAATACCTCTTAACAAGAGAGGAATACAAGCCCTCTCAGAGCATTTCGAAGTATGGTATTTCAAAACACGTGCCATTCGAAGCAACAGTCCGTACTATTGCCCTTCTGACAGCCAGGTAGCGCACACTCGGAAATGCGAACGAGGCAAGGCATCGTAGACTGCCGCGCGGCTGGAGGGAAAGAGGGGACAACGGTAGCTTATGGACGGATGGAGCATTCCGCCGGCGATGCGAGTACTACTGCGTCGACGCAGTGGCGATCTATGCGAGTGCTTGCATGTCTGGAAGATATAACACTCGGCTAGAAAGTTTTTAAGAAGTAAGTGCGGCATTGAACGAAGAGTGTGAGATATCTTCCACTTACATGAGCTTTGCACAAGCGCGAAATGCGAACGCATTGCTGTGCAGTGTTCATTACAAAAATGTTAATTGAATATTATATGCGTATTCTTTTGTGTTTTAAAATGAGTTGCAAGTACAAACAATTCCGAAGTTTCAAATCCAAGCGTGTTTGTCAACGTATGTACTAAGAGTACGTTTCTGTTTATTTTGAAAGACCTAAGTCGGAGAGTTCGTATTTCTGTCAAGGTGTTTGGCAACTAACAGTGAATAGCGTTGAATATTAAACGCAAGAAATCAATGACTTCAATGAAAAAGTTACAGAAAAATTTGCTGAAAAAGGTACTGTCGGCATGTTATCAGATTTCATTAGATGATTTCTGTTTAATTGTCATTATTTACGTTAATGAGGTAAATGCATACATGTAATGTGTGTGTGAGGAGAGAGAGAAGGGGAAGAGAAGAGTGAGTGTGAGGAAGGGAAAAATAAGAGAACGTTGCACACTCTAATGGCATGACCGAGCCTACTGTGTGGTGCGATCCGGTTGATTCCCAATTAGAGAAGATATAGAGCCGCCACTTTCTAGTACGTTCCATGAGCTCTGTTCTTTAAAACTGTTCTAAGATCACTAGGGACCTAGTGAAGAAAAATATCTTAAGTTCTGGTGAAAACAAGATTTGAAGCAATTTATGCTATTAATGGAGTGGTTTGTGGGAACAATTCCGTCACACGCGGTCTGTGTTCCATGGACAGTTCCATCACACGTCCCAGTTGGGAAAATGAAGTTACATTTATGTCCAGAAGCAAAACAAGGAGCCATCTCAGAACTTGCTCAATGGATCAGGGAAACTGGACGGAAAACCTGATCGAGATGAGAGTCATTGACCCGGAGGTTGCAATACAATACTTGTTACAGGTTGTTTATACACAATTTATACAGTGAAAATGGTAAAGAATTCATTATGCATCATTTCTAAAATTAATGTTACTTTTCTTGTGATGCTCAGTATAGTCTCTAATTGTATAGAAACAGTTATGCAGCAGAAACGATTTCACTTGGGATTTAAACTTTCTATGAAATTTAATCGTTTAATGTCATCTGGCAAAGTGTTGTAAAATAATGTACATGTATTGTATGTAAATTTTTTGTAATGATCTGTTGATACTGTCACCTGATATATATGATTCCTACGTCAAGTGTTATAGTAATAGACTTCGGCATTTTCTGAAAATATATTCCCGCCATTAAGCAAGTCATTTTTACAAAACCACTGATTGTAAATAAAAAGACATGGTAATGGTAGAATTCCTAGATTAATGAAGAGAGGTTTACATGAATCACGGGTGGGATTTGGTTATTATTCGTACAATTCGTTTTTGTAATCTAAAAGTCTGGGAGCTATAAGATGTATTTCCCAGAATATTATGCCATATCTCAGGCGGAATGAACATTCTGAAGTATACACAACGAGCAGTATGAAGGCTGACTGAATTTGCAAGAATTCCGAACGCGTAGCATAATGAACTTAATTTTGTATTCAATTCGTTTTAATGGACGTTCTATTTCAGGTTTGACTGAATGCAGAGACCGAATAATTTTGTTGCCGTAACATCAGTCAATGGTACACTGTTCATTTTCAATGGAGTTCAGGAATGTTTATTTGAAATGGAAAACTGCATTACTATTAATTTGTTATTTCGAACCAATTTGAAACATCTGATACTGTACGGTTTCTTTATTGCAAAGAATGTTCCTATCATTCGCAAAGCGAACTGTTTTTCCGTTTCGAATCGTCCAGGGCAAATCGCTACGTATAGTAAGAAGAGAAGAGGGCCTAAAATCGATCCTTGAACTCACGTGCAATAGGCGAAGAGTCGGAAGGTGTGTACATAATGTTCCATCATTCCAGTAAGGTATTTCACTCTCTGAGATTGTTGTTTAAGGCAGGAACATAATCAATCTAGGTAATACCACGGATTCCATAAGAAGGTAATTTTGTAAGTAAAATGTCGGATCAATGACGCCAAAGGTTTGAGAGATCTAAAAATAATTCAACAGGTGCTTCATTTTGGTCCAATGATGATGCGTCATCTTTAAGAAAAGAAAATATGATTGTTTCCGTAGATTTTGATTTTCTAAACCCATGTTGGCAATCTGAAAGCGCGTCGTGTTTACTTAGAAAGGTTTCCATTCGTACTCTAATATTTTTGAAAAGTCTCTCCAAAATTCCGAAAAAGTCTCTCTAATATTTTGAAAAACTGACAGGAGGAAATAGGCCGATAATTTTGAATTTCATTTGTTTTCCTTTTTTGAAGAGCGGCTTAATCTTAGTCGTTTTGAAAATATCTGAGACGTTCCGGTGCATAAGGATGATTAAATATGTCAGTTAACAGGTGGCGACAGATCTTTAACAATTCATCTAGAACCGGAATTCATCTAAAACCGGCTGAATATTATTTTTAGTTCACCGACTTCTGAGAATTTCATAAGAAGTTTCGAAACGAACATCGTGTCTAAAATTTTGGGTGAACTGTCTGTTTTTGAATTTTGTGGCTGAAGACCCTTAGTGAGATCGGCAGCAATCTCGAAAAGTATTGGCTGTTGCCGGATCGTTCACATTTATATTGTTATATTTAAAACATTCTATACAAGGTTTTTAGTTGATTTGGTCGTATTTTTATTATATTCCATATACCTTTTTTTATTTGAGTTCAAAATATCCTGATCGTGTTTGATGATTTATGAAACTGTCTTATAACTTTTCTTAAGAATGATTTGTATTTTTAAAGTAGGAGGATTTCTTGAGATACGTTACGACGTTTAGAAATGAAAGAAAGAATTCCTTGTTTTTATGAGTATTGATAACACAATCCCTTGTGTTATCCAATAATCTTTTCTGTGAAAAATTTAATTTTCGTTTTTGAAGAGGAAAGAAAGTATTAAAATGAAATGAAAGCGTTGAAAAAAATTATCATTTGTATCAACAGTATTATAAACCGCGTCCCATACTCCTGCATCAAGTAATCAATGAATTATTTTATTTTATTTTTAGTAAACGATATAGTCATACGTGTAATATTTATTATGCCAGTGTTCGCATTTCTTATAATGGTAATAATTTGTGCATCGTGGTCTCACTATCCTAAATCTTTTGTTTTAACTTCATATCGAGTAGTAGTTTCGTTAATTATAATTTGATCGATTGCCTTCATCGAATTTAGTGTGATCCGTTTAGGTACATTAATTGTAATATCTAAATTAAAGGAATTAATTAAATTGAGAAACTGTTCTTTTCGCAAGATTGACCAGAAAAATCAATGTTAAAATCTCCGCATATAGCAATGGATTGATAAGAGTGATTGTTGACTTTATTAAGTGTTATCTCCAGATTTTCTAAGAACAAATAGAATCTGCAGCTCGCTTTGTTGCAGGCCTGTAGATACAAAGTAATATCATTACTTATTAGTATCACTACTAGTAGCATTATCACTACTTATTAGTATTTGATGTTTATTTCTTACTAAATTCTCTCTTATAAGAACATCTTGCTGAGAAACCGAAATAAACGGAATGTTTGAATGGCAAATTCTTTCCTTGTTTTCGTTTTTTGTTGTGTTATTAATACATTTATTTCATTAAAACATTCTACATTTATTGTATTTAGCAATAATGTGAAATAAATTAATAAGTCTATAAATTAACAATTCTCGCTTACGGATGGCAGCGCTTTTAACAGACTAGAAGGCGGCGGCGTAGCCAGAATTCGTTTATACGCTCCGTGAAGTCACGAAGGTTAAGCGAAGGACTCGGGTTCATGGTTGGGCAACCTTCCAGCGCCAGGCTTCCCAGGCGGGCAACTAGCTCGTGTGGGCTCATGCCTCGTGCCCATTGCTCACGCCCTTGACAAGCCGTCCTCTTCCGAGCACTACAGAGGGTTCAGGCTACTGCCCAGACGATCGTAATGACAGCTTGCATGACAAATGAGCGTCGTCGAAGACCGTATCGAACTGCGAAAATATTCTTCCGCTCGGTCTGCTGAGTAGCTGTGTATTTTGCAATTGAATGTATTTTCATGATGTGAAGGTAATAAATAGTTTCACTAGCTATTTATTGTATTCTACTATCATTAATAACGAAAATTGTACGAGTTGATTCAAATAATGTAGAAATGCTGTTGATAATATGTGTGACGAGTGAATTAAAGCCTTCAGACAGGAGAATGATGAATATACTGCTAAATCTCCACATAGGCCTTGTGAAAACTATCGGAATTCTGTTGTTAGTTTGATCTTCCATGTTCAGAATTTACAAATTAATGTTGTCCTATTTAACGTTTTGCAATTAGAATAATTTTTTTTATAATTTATTTTCTATTGATTAATCTTTACGACTAAGATCAGTTGAATAGGTAAGGCGGAACAGTGTGTCATTTCACAAATTCTGAAAACTGTTTATTTAATTCAATATTACTGTAAAATTGGGGTACTTTGTTTCATTATTAAAACCATGTCATTTCAATTGTTTTTTAAAAAATACAAGTTTCATTGACTCTGAAATATAGCTTACTATAAAATGTTTTTCTCAGAATTTATAAATGTCACTTATACGCCTGGTTTTCCCCCATTCAGTTATTAATCATTGACATGCAGATTTGCTAGTGAATTGAAAAATTATGGTAATGGTACTTAAATACTGTAATTCATTTGTTCAACAATTTATGACGGGTAAAAGCAATGTAATTGAAATGTTAGTCATGTATAATTAATACTAAACCATCATTAATTGCCATATTTTATTAAATTTGGATTCTTTTGATAATGCAACCTTCAAAATATTTAAACTCTGTTATAAGGTTTCGGGAAGAGAATCATGTTAGTGAACTTTTCCCTTATTATTGATTGGCAAAATACTCTTAGTTAATCAAAGATTAATAACCTCAAGTAAATTTCTAAAATATAAAACCAGCAGTCAGTTCTTAAAATTTAGATATTAGGTACATCATTTTGAAAAGCATAATTATTTGGATGTACTTGTTATTAAAAGGATTTATGGATAATAAATTCTAATTTTGGGAAAATGAATGCTTTTCCATTTTAACTAAAAAAATTTACAATAAGAAATGAAAATTGAAAGGTTTCATACCTCAAAATTTTATTGTCTATAAATAAAAGTCATTTGAACATTTTGAAAAGTACCATAAAGCAAACATATAAATAAAAATAATTCGCTTTATTTGTGATTTCTTTGAAGGATTCAACTGTTTCAATCAACATCTTGAAGTTTAATAAATTTTATCCACTTGATATTTCAAATCAAACTTATAAAACTGAAATTACTTTCTCAAGTATTTTAGAAATATCTTCAACCGTCCACAGCCATTATTAACTAGCAAAAACCCAGACTACCAAGTTTGGCAGGATGAATAAAATGTTCTAGTTTGAAATAAATATTATACATTGAAATTTTAAAATGTATATGTTAAAAAGCTTATATAACAACATTTCATCGGTTATCAAACCTGATCTAACAGTATAATTTTTTAACTTTAAATCTATATTGTATTATGGTCTTATTATACTTATTTAATAATTAATAATATACTCCCCAAAGGACAAAGCTTTCTTTAATTAATTGATTTTAATTTTTTATTCAAAGGAAGAATATTTTCTATTACCTGAAATTAATTTTTGATTTAACATGTATGTTGTCAGAATATATTTTTAAAAGAAACATACACACCAAAATTAACTTCAGATAATTGAAAAGTTCTTCCTTTAATAAAAGAGAATTAGAATTATCTTTTAATTACTAAAAATATACAGGTAGTTAACATCAGCAGATTTAATGAAGTGACTACTTAATCTTCTGAGAAGAATACCTCTCGATCTGTAATTATTAAGAACAACACAATAAATAATTGAAACATTATACATACATGAGGAAGGATTCAGCAATGCAAGAAAAGACAAAAAAGGGAATACTACTTACTTGCAAAAAAAAAAAAATATACCCCTACATGTTTTGTAACAAAAAAATTCTGAAATAAATTTTAGAAAAAGAAAGACATTAATTAAGAGAACATTAAACTACATAAAATCCAGTCTTGACTACTACTTACTATACAGATTTACTATAACTAATCACCAACAAACCATTACAGAACCACATGCTTTCTAACTACTCAATATTTATTTTAGAGTTATTGAG
>CAXIVR010000032.1:0-40492 GCA_964035755.1 Teleogryllus oceanicus | reverse complement strand
TAAAATTTTCTTATACAAAAACGAAACTTAAAAATATTTTGTAAATTTTTAAGCACTTTTTGTCGATAACTTCGATATTGATGGTTGAGCGCAAAAACACTAAAGTTGTTCTGAAAAATATTTCGTACTAATTTATTTCAGAAACATATAAACTTCTAGAAAATGTAATTGTTGATTATTTACAAAAAAAATTTAAATATATTTCTTTAAAAAAAATTAACACAAGCAAAAAAGTATTGACTTTTTAAATTAGGTGTTTTTTTATTTCTGTGTTAATTGTCTTGTAATCAAATACTATCTTTTTTTCCCTTGTAAATAACAAACAATTAACATGTTTCTGTAGTGTTTATATGTTTCTGAAGTGCAAATTTTGTTAGAAAATCTTTTCAAATCAACTATTGAGTGCTTTTTGGGCCTCAGCCATTTGAATTCTTGAATGAGTTCATTGGGAAAAATATGCTAAAATTGACTTAAGAGATTATTTTCAAGTGTCGGAAATAATTTTAACATACATTTTGAGGAACTGGTCCCTAAGTCTATTGGTACTACTCGTGTTTTACACCCCATTTAGGCTGTTCTCAATATCCTAACTCTTGTGTTTATGAAGATTGCTCTCTTTTATAACACTTTCATATCACATAGCACAGCAACGTCAACAAGTAGTCCGTTTTTTCTCGATATTCTTAGTCTGATTTGTTTGCTGTTATCTTACGGTCATATCGATTTGCTGTTTGTACAAAATTATTCACAATACAACTGACGTCACAAGTCTTTTCGTCTTCAAAACCACCGTGTTTGGAAATTTGGGACATTACAGACTTACCAGTGGAGGTAACAATAGACACTGTATGCCCATTCAGTATGCATTATTCCATTATGCAGTATGCCCAGTATGCAGTATGCCCATTCTTAGAATTAGCCAAGCTGAGACCTTACGATCATTTCATTTCTTTATTGTTATTATCATATTATTATTATTATTATTATTATTATTATTATTATTATTATTTTTATTATTATTATTATTATTATTATTATTATTATTTTTATATTATAATTATATTATTATACTTTTATTATTATGGATGTTATGTCTATGTTTGCAGTGTTAGCACGTGAGAGTATTTCAATAAGCCATTGCTTTTTTTATAGAATTTCGATGTGATCTTTTCGACCGAAATAATTAGTGAGCACGATAATCACTACTTTCAGAGCATCCAGCGAGTGCAATATGATATTATGAGAGATTTTAGTGGCAATTTCCAATTAGACGAATTTTCCCCGGGGAAGAGTCACATTATAGAGGCAATGTAGATGTAAAAGTTTTAAAATCAATATCAGCATTAAGTAGTCAAAGAAATTAAAAGAAACAGTTCCGAAAAAATTAATGGCAGTTACTTTTTAAAGAAATATAGTGCGTTGTATTATTTCGTATCTACTATTAAATATAAATAATTTGTAAGCTTTTTTGCTTTTCCCAAATGGAAATTAAAATTTCTTACATTTAAAGTAAAAGTCAAGCTTGGAATATATTTTTTATTTTAACAAAGTGTCAGTGGGGATTTTTAAATTTTGTGAGGTCGTTTGCAATTCTAGGAACAATTAAAATTTCTAATATCAAACCATTAAAAAATTTTCTAATGGCGAGTCACATTTCATGAAACTGGTGGAGTTCCAATTGACATACTTTCTCGAACTGATAAGTAATATAATGTTGAGAATTGTACCCTACTAATTGTTCAGCTATCTCGTAAACACTAGCATGTAAGATTGAATTTATAATTTCCGATTTGCTACTTTCGAAAATTCACTGATTTTCGCGAAAATCGGACTTAAACCATATTTATAAGTGCATTTTCTACACGAGGGAAATTTTAAGAAAATGTTGGTTTGGGTAATGATGAATACAAACCCCTGACCTTTTGATTACTTAACCTCGGCGTTAGCTCGGCTTAGCCTGCGCTATCTTCGAGATGGAGCAATCAGAGCGAGGTAGTTATTACTCCCTTTATTCTATCAGTGGAGGAAAGTAGCAAACTCGGGGCCTATTTCTTTTCGAATATTTTTAAACCAATTTTCCCGAAAATTAAATCAAAATATTTGAAAATGTCATATTCTACTCAGAACTGTTGGTATTGCAAGTTTGAAAAATCATTTTATTTTTAAAATGATTGTTTCGAAACATTAATTTGAGATTATAAAAGGTTTCCTAATTGAGCCCCTAAAAAATATTTACTAAATGAGTAAAACTAAATGAAAAAACCTGCTAATAGATATAACTTAGTACAATTTTACAAAAATTCAAGGTTAATATTTTATACATAAAAATTGTCTTATATATTTTACATAGATATATATTCAAGTGCGACAGAAGTCATATATATAAGCAGCTTTACTGTCCCTGAACATTCTGCATGAGCCTGAGTGAAAACATTGCTCATCATCCCTAGACTAGAGGTCTCTGATAATTTATACTGTCAAACCTGCACTCTCATCTTGTTCACCTGTGAGAGAAGATATCCCTAGTAGAACTTACAACCCGAACAGCTAGAAGCCCTGTTCGATTCCTCGAGAGTGGGAAACTCCTTTGCATTTTTTTTAACTTGAGAATTTTCTAAATCTTCTCTTTCGACTTTTCTGGGGTTAAATTCTTCAATTGTCTCTTTGACCTCTTCCTACTTCCTGCCCTCGTTTTCTTCCTGCCCTAATAGGCTTGAGAGTATGCTCTTGTTTTAATACTTCTATGGTATGGATGCAATCACCTTAATTGTTTTTTTTTTATAAGACGAAAAATTGGGGCCCGGTTAGGAACCTGTGGAGGCTGGTTAGGGACTAACGTGTTTATATTCCAAATGCCAAAAAAATTTAAGAGGCAAGTAAAATAAATTGCATTAGCCTCATCATTAGCTTGTAATGTTCCTTCAAAATAATGTAAGAGTTTGAAGACTTATTGATGAAGTAGGATATCAACAACTGAGCATAAGCACTGAAAAACTTTGCTTTTCACTGTTCGCACCCAAAGGCCGACGTCCGGCAACAAGTGAAGATGACACTATCGCTTGTCTGGGCTGTAGTCTTGAAAGAACTACTTTTTAGTACGTTTCAATAGGCCAGCACTCTTAAGAACTGTTAAATCAAGGGGCCTGCATTAGGGAAACCTCCGGTTAGTACTTTCTCTATTTTTCAAGCCTTCAAACTTCCTCGACATTTTAATTTTAAATTATTCCCGAAACTACTAATATTTTGACAAATTGAACTTTATGTTTTAAAGGATATAGTGTTGAAGAATACTTGCATTAACAAAGAAATCTCTAGCTTCAGTTCTAAAGTTAAAAAAGTTGTACTATATTCACAATTTTCAACACGTTACAATGAAAATCAACTTACGCCATTAGTATAAGCGTACTTTCATCTAAAACGGTGGAGATTGGAAACAAGTAGAGCCTTTTTTTTTTAATTTCGAAATTGTCTAAGACAAGTCGTTTGTTGACAGACGTTCGCTACACTGCATTCACATGAAAGTAACTCGTGGTGCAAAAACAGCACGTAGTTTCTGCGTGTACTTTCACCCAGCATTACGGAAAAGTACACAAATTTTCGAAAACAATTCCTGACCTTATTTCAAAATTTATCATTAAGAAACATATTTCATTAAGGAAAAATCTCTATCTTTAATTTTTTATGGTAAGAAGACTCGAAAAATTTTGAACTTTTGCAGTTTTCGAAAATTAGGGTTTTCAACGAACATGAGGCCCGCACTATTCTCTTACCGTTCCCTCACAATATCCAACAACAATATTTATTAAAAACGATGGAGCTATTTTTGAAAATTTGGAAATATCCAGGGTTCATTTAAAGTACCTCAAAATTAAAATATCGGTTTCAATTCAAGGGCCACATCAGCCAGATCGATTGGGAGAGAAAATCAACTCAACGGTTTAGCGTAGCGTTGTTGACAGACAGATGGACGGACAGATGTTTAGCCGTAATTCGATTTTTCGCACCAAGGACCCACAAAACATGGATTCTGGCTACACACGTAATAGAAGATGTTTATTTAGCAACTAGACTTTTTCGTTACCAGTGCCCTGTAATAAGACTTTTCTGTTGAAAATTCCCATTTTTTGTGCAGAATTACATCACTTTCGCTCTACTCTGTGGCGAGAAAGTAAAAATAAACCTCTTTAATTCTACGAAGATTTCATCATATTTATTTCAATTTGAAGATAAATAAAAAAGTTAATTAAAGTTTGAACATTAATACTAAAACAATTAAATAATTGTATGACACCACTTCTATATTTTCCTTCAAATATTATTTCTCTGTGACGGATCAGAAGTATATTTTACATAATGTTATTATGAAACCATTTCTCAATCCACTGTCAGCTCTTTTCCAAATCTTTTATTTTTAGTAATCGGAAATGTACTGGAAAAGCCCTTCGTAAAATTGCATGGAAATGGGCCGAATAATCTCCGTGTTTGATTTCTCTACATAGTGGATTCCGTTCACATTTACTTTCACTAATACTTTTTCAAGACAGCAAGATGTTTACCCGTCGACCATAATGAACGATAGTTTTATTCATTATTTCTTGGTCTCTTTGAGAAGTTATTTTGCCCTGGTAATGCATTTCAACAAAATGATGAATACAGTTTTCTAAATTTGTTATTATTCATTAATTCGTAAAATAATTTCTGTTTATGTTGTAAAGAGCAAGTCTCATTATTTGAGAAGATCTGTATTTGTGCTTGTAATTTCTCCTGCCTGTTAACTTTATTCTTAACAATCAAAACTTGTTTGCAAATTTTCTAAATATAAAGATACAACTGGAAGTGACAAAACATATTTTTTATTTTCCATGTGTTTCCGTGTTCCTCTCTCGTACCTTGCATCATGTTTTCCCGTCAGAAACCTTTCAATTACTTTCTTGAGATATAATAGCAAAGAATTCGCCTCCGCTGTTCAAAACTATCGCTTCATTTCGCGGTGTAATGTCTACCTGTTATTCCACCAAGACATATTATCTGCAAATACAATTCTGCGCATATTACCATAGAAAACACTTCTCGATAAAACGTTTCAATTACGCTTCAACACATAATCGTTAACTCAGGTTATTATGTCATACACTTGAACAGGGTTTCGAGACGAGAAAGGTATGGCTGTAGAAGGAGCTAGCGCGTAGTCTCCGATAAAGACGATAAGGTCACAAGGAAGGAGCGAGATGAAACAACCTGGGCGAGCGTGGACCAGAGCAAGATATAATAGTACCGAGCGAAAAAGCAGTCGTTCGGGTAGGAAAGGACGGGTGAAAATCGACAAGGCACGCCCAGAAGGTGGCGAAGAAGGTTCACGAACGGTGGGAAACGGGCAGCCGGGAGGAGGGTGGCGCTGCAGGGCGGGTCGAGGCACTGGGACGCACACCGGATGCTCGAGTCCGCAGCTCCCGCCCGTTTCCCAACGTGTGCGCCGCCTCCAACCTATAGACGCCGAAGCTCGTTAACAGCGCAAGACTGAGAACTCGGCGCCAGCCTGTATCTTCCACCGTGAACTGTCTTATTTTCCTCCTCTCTAAATGAAACATTCGGGCTAAATATAACAGATTTCATGTAGCGTTTTTCTCCCCGCCCCAGCTCTTGTCGTGATGAGATGATGGGCTCTGTCGTTAAAAGTGCGGAGACACCTTCGTTCCTCCTCTGATTCGGAATTTAATGAGCAATTCCGAGAAAAGATTCGCGCGCGGCGCGTCTGCAGCGCAGCCATTGTGAGGGCGGCGCGGCCCGGTCATTTCCTGCAGGCGGCGGGGCGGAACGGAGGGCGGGGCGCGGCGCGGGAGCGCGGGGACGCGGGGCGGGAAAGGGGGCGGGACGGCTGATAGCGGGCCAGAGGCGCAGGCCTTCCACCTTGCATGTAATTAAAACTTTAATTGGGTAACCTGCAAATGCCAGCAGCGGAGTGCTTATCTGCTACCAAATTCTATTATAATAAATTAGCAATAATGGAACTTGGCGATGTCTTTTCCGTCGTTCTATAAAGAAAAGCGTAAGAGTTTGCTTCTTCCATCCACAATTATTAAACCTCGGGTGGCAGCGACAATAGCAGCGTCGCCGGTTGGAGGGCCGCGAGAGCGGAGGGCAGGCGGGTCGGCCGGGGCGCAGCGAAACGGCGCCCGCAGGCCTATATAATCTTTTCATTTTACCTCCGCCGCGGCGTTGTTTTACCCTTCATCGATATTACGCAGTCTGAAAAAGCACCGGGTGGGGCGTGTGCAGCGAACTGCAGACAGTGGAACCTAGAGCAAGGGGACCTCCGCGGGAGAGAGACCCAGGGATGACGTCGCCGTCCCAGGCCAGCGGACGCCGCGCCAGGGCCTCGCACTCGGAGCGATCGCGCGAGGTGTCGTAGAATATCGAGAGGCGGGCGCCGGCGTCGTCGGGGTCCAAGTGGCGGGCGGGCCCGGCCCGGCCCCGGCGCCTCGTGCGGAATCAATAGAGCGGCTAGGCGCTGGCGGCGGCGGTGGCGGCGGCGGCCGCGGAGGCCGTGGTCCTCGCGGGCGGCGCGGCGGGCGCGGAAAAAGCGCAGGTGGGCGCTAGCGAGGGCGGAGGGCGGGGCGGCCAAGACGCCCCCTCCCGGTGGCGCGCGCGCCCCACCCGCCGCCTCGCTCCCACCAGGCGCTCCCACTCGCGCCGCGCCCCACCGCGCGGGCCGCGCCGTGCCGCACCGGGGTCCTTGAGCAGGCGCCGTCGTATCGTCGCGCGAACCTTCCGCGGCCGCCGGCCGGCTCCTCGGCGCGCGCGACCAACCAGCGGCCGCAGCGGCGCGCGCCCGGCCCGGCCGCCCGCCCCGCCCGCCGCCCGCCCCGCGCTGCCCCCGCACCGCCCCCGCCGCCCCCGGCGCGCCGCCGCCGGCGCACTGCGCCCGCGCCAGCACTCGCCGCCACCGCCGCCGCGCTCTTCCCGCCCGCGCTGAAAATAAGCACGCTCTTCTTGCGGTAATGTTTCCCCGCCCACCCGGAACGTGTCTGTATATTTGTCGTCATGATAATCCCGCGCCGTCGCCGCCCCTTCCGCCGCCGCCGCCGCCGCAGCCGCCTCTAGTGCGCAGAGAGCTCCTGAGCGGCGTGAGGCCGCGAGGAGCGAGGTACTCATCTGCAGTATCCTCCGCCCTCCGCCGGCCGAGAGGCGCGCGACCTGACGTCCCCCGTCCCCGGCGCGCGGGGCCCGCGTCCGCGGTCCCCGCCACCGCGCACCCGGGCCAAAAGGAAAACCGAGTAAATCGTCAAACAAAATTACAAACCATGCATCACGAGCGCCTTTCGCTTTATCCGGCGCGCCAGGTGCGACGACGCAAGACTTAGCACTGCCGCCGCGCCGTCGGCTGCTTCGCGAGTATGTCTGTCACTGCGGGTGGCTCGCTTGGGAGGTGTGCTTCTTTGGTTGGATAGTTGAGTGGATTCAACCCGTTTCCGTTTCAGACGTTGTTAAAGCCTCAATGCGTTTGAAAGAGTTTTGTCAAAAATCTCAATCAATTAACAAATGCCATTTTAATAGTTTGCAATTATAATTTACAACTTCAGTGTATAACGAGGACAATGCTGATAATATGCTGCATATATTCTCATGATGTAAAGGAATCTTCAAATCCTCATAGAATCAGCAACTCGCGTCGGTTGGCCTGTATGCCGGTCCGTCTGCCCATGAAACATGGTCGGACCATTTCGGTCCTCCAATCGTGACAAATGTGGTGGCAGTGGACGCGACTCGGTCTCCTGATGGGAACTGATTATTTCTTACGGATCCGTTGACAAAATTCTGAGAATTTCACTAATAAAACGTGTTCTTGTTGTTTTAAGCAACTTAAACTCGTTTTGGGTGACTTACGATACCTACAGAGGTGGTCAGTTGCGCATATGATTCATGTTGAGAAGACAAATTGGCACAATTCTCAGCCAGTTATTTCTAGGATGTTCTTGAAGAACTCTAAAACCATGTGTTTTTTTCATGTGCGAGATGTGGTTTCAATGCATCTACGAGAACATGAATGAAACTCTGCGAATTACTATACTCTTTCCGGCATTTACATGAATACTGTCGATAGGTTTTCATTGTATTGACAATAGTTAAACCTACTATTGCAAAGAAACATTAATTTTTAAAAAATACTTCATCGGTACTTATTCATTCTCTCTGTTTCTGAGGATAGACAAGCCAGACCACTTTATTGTTTTAAAATTTCATTTTAATATGAATTTATAGAGCGTACAAAATTGTCAACATGAATGTACACGACTTCTTAGGTGACAGGCTAAGCGAATACACAAATATATCAGTAGTGGTAGCGCTGTGGCTGGACACAAAATTCCTGTAAAATCATTTTACTTTTTCCCTTACTATGTAGTACGTAGTAAAGAGAACGTATTGTAATGCTGCAGTGAAATTGGCGATTTATTGATAAAAAAACTGGTATTCTCAGCACCTAGTAACGAAAAAGTGAATAAATCTTGTTCTAAACGTAGTAAATTACGTCCTCTAACGCATTGTGTAATCAGAATACACGTTTTGTGAGTCATTCATACCGAAAAATAGATTGACGTCAAAACATCTGTCTGTCCGTCCGTTCGTCTGTGTGTCAGTGCAGCGCCTGAAACGTTCAGATGATTTTCTCCAAAATTGTTACTCCCGAATCGAACTAAACTAACTCGAGGTCCTGCGAGTATGAAACTGATATTTTTATTTGGGGGGTACATTACATATAACCTCAACATTTTCAAACTTTTCTCAAAAATGGCTCCAATTTTTTATTAAACTTGGTCCTCGGGTAGCGTAAATAGCGTTTATTAATCATTCGCTCACTAACACACATTGTTCGTTGAAATCCCTGATTTTCGAAAATTTCTAAGTTCAATTTTTTCGACATCTTCCTACAACTACAATATTAAATATACAACTTCCTACAACTACAATAGATAAAGATTTTGCTCTAAATGGAATCTCTTGACCAAAATCAAATCTTGAAATAAGTTCATGTAAACGTTTTCGAAAATGTGTTTTTGAAGCAGTTTTCGCCTAATTTCGCGTGCAATGCGCAGAATTAATTTCTCCAAAAGGTTAAAATGTTTTCATTAAAATTTTGATGGGAATGAATAATAGAACAGTAAAAATTGGGCGCTGGTTCCATTTCGACGAACCCTTCGTATTTTCGAAAATTACTAAACATCTTTCATGATCTTTAAAGAAGGTCATGAACATTTTTTTTGAAAAACAATAGTTTTCGCAAATAATATCACAATTCATAAATCTCACAAACGCCTGCAAAGTTATAATTTAATTTTTTTTCTCCGTAAGAGCAAATTTTTTAACTAGACCTTCAAGTGATAAAATAAAATCTTAAAAATGCAAATCATAAGGTTTTGTACGCATCAGGAATGTTGAGTTTAGCCCTACCTCTGGTGGGGTAATGTGCCTGCACTTTATCTCCAAGGGCTTGAGTTGGAATCTCGGTGTGGAGAAAAAAGTTGATGGAACACTTTTTCAAGATTTTCTAGTATTGTGTAGCTGTTAGAAATAATAATAGAAATAAAGAAAATTAGTGGTGCTACAATAGCACATTGCTATTGTAGAACCACTAATTTTATTTCTCCTATTAATCATATATTACTATCTCGTATAGTGAGCGATGTAGTTAAATTGTTTTGAGTGTCATTGAAAAAAGTTTTTTCTCAATTTTGCTACTCCGTCTGCTGGTCTGTCTGCATCTGAACAATTCTACTGTCTACATCGTACTAAGTATTTTCTCCAAAATGAATATTGTTCAGCTGATGTGAGTGATGCCGCTCCTCTTAGGATTTTCAAACGCAACATTTAATTGTGGGGGAATTTAAAAGAATCTTCTAAGACATTTTGAATTTTTTTCGTAAATAAATTATGTTTTTGCTCGAATAGAGATCTACCTCGTACAACTACTTTATTCGTTTTTACTTTTCGCATTAGTACCTAGTAAAGAGAAAATATTGTAATCTTTAGGCAAAAATTGGTGAGTTTTTGACAGAGATACTCGAATTCCGGAGCTCTGGTGTCGAAAAAGTTGATCAACTTTGTTTCCAAACGTGTTAAATTAAACGTGTTAAATCCAACTTACACTTTGAATAGTCAGCATAGTGGGTCCTTGATACAGATAAATCAATTAACGGCAAAATGTGTATCCGTCTGTCTGTAGTATGTGTTTAGCTCCTAAACCTTCAGACAATTTTCTCCAAAAGTAATATTCCCCCGATGAATCTCAACGAACTCGAGGCCCTATGAGTTTGAAATGGATATTTTGATATTTCGTGCTACTTTACATGAAACCTCATCAACATTTTCAAAAGTTTCCCCAAACTGGCTCCAAATATTTAGATTAAACTTTGTGCTCGAATAGCATCAAAGACGCTAAAAAATTCCGGTTTCATTTTCGCTGAAACCTCTGAATTTTCGAAAGTGGCAAAACATAATTTTTTTTTCGCCGTCTTCCTACAACTACAATATTGAATATATTTTTTTAGCGATACCTGTTCTTCAAAAATAGATCTTCAAATAAGGCCTTGAGTAATTCTTCGAAAACATGAGTAGATTTCGAGTAATGATGCGTGAAATAAAGGAAATTTTTAAGAATTATTTTCTTAAAAAAACTTCAAATTTTTTTCTTTCAAATTTTCTCTCATATGGAGTTAAAATGGCAAAAATGCGGCGCTAGTTCTATTTTCGGCAAAATCTGTATTTTCGAAAATTGCAAAAAATTAACATTACAAAATACAATATTGATGATACTAATTTTTATATGAAATAATCGTAAAATATGTTTTAGGACATTAAATCTTTGAATTTCACGGAGGTTATTTTGTAGTGTTGAATTGTTTGGTAACGGTAATATCTCACAGATCAGGAACTTACTACTAAACTATCTTCTAAAATATGTGGGTTTGCTTCAAGAGTTGATGAAGATAATTTTTCAAAGAAAATCATATTAATAATCGTGTTTCTGAATAAATTACCCCCTGCATTTAGTCTTTATTTATCAAGACCGTAGTTAAATACCGAATCTTTCTTAGGAGTTCAATTCCCTTTACTTAAGATTTTAAAGCAAAACATTTATCATCAATAAATTTGGACAGGTATGTAACTCATATAGTTGTTTCTACTGATATGAGAAGGAGGAAAAACGAGTATTGATTCAATGGTGAAAAATCTTGTGTTTCTGAGTTCAAAATATTCTGATTATTACTTATAATTTAATCTACAGCCTCTTAGCACAATTATATCCGCAGCACAGTATATCGGAAAAGAGTAATTGAATGCATTGTATTGGTTACAAATAAAGTATTTCACAATTTAACATTCCTTATCTTAGTTCCAATCGTTTGAATGAATGTCATACGTAGAGGCGGATCCAGCCGATCATTTTGGAGGGCGCCATAGATTTTGTTAAATAATAAACATTTGTTATTATATTGTATATTATTTTTAGTGTGTATATCATACTACATAATATTATTTTTAAATAATTACTCGTTGAAAACATAAATAAATATTTGAATCAATTTTCCAAACAAAGAAGGTAGCAAACAAAACTCTAGGCCTTTTTGGGGGAGGAGGGATGGCACCCTCTGGATCCGCCACTGATCTCACACGCCTGTGTTTAATAGAGCGAGTTGACTCTGACGTTAATGTTCCTTTTATTTTATTACTCCTTTTATTTATTTAGTAAAAAAAAGTCAAAAACTGTATGTGACGTATGGCGGAGAAAATCATCTGCGCACGCTTCCTCGAGTTTCAGAATTCCTTCCCAACAATTTAAGTATTAATAGTTGAAAGATGAAATAATAATAATAATAATAATAATAATAATAATAATAATAATAATAATAATAATAATAAATTAAAAAACGAGAGATAAACATTTCAAAAACTAGATATTTTCGTTGCCGAATTATAGAAAACTTATTTGTAACGTTAAACGAACAAATATATTTGGTTTTTCTGTATTGCTAACAAAATAGAAACTCAATCTAAGCTCTACTATCACTATAAGCAAAAGGAAAGCTCAACGAAACGTGCGCATAGCGAAGCTACATTTACGTCCAGAAGTAAATTAAGGGGCCATCTTAGCAGTTGCTCAATGGATCAGGAAAACTGGACAAAAAACAGATCGAGATGGGGGTCATTGACCCGGAAGCTGAAGTACATTATTGTTACAGGCATTTAAGTCTTTTTTTAAAATTATACAATGCAAATATAAACTAATTCATTGTACTATATCATTGTTTTGTTAAAGTAAACATTATTTTTCTTTTTGACGATCAGTATAGTTTTTAATTGTATAAAACAGTTTCGCAGCAGAAAAGAGTTTACTTTTAACTTAAAATGTGTGCCAATTTTAATTGTTTAATTTCATCTGGCAATGCGTTGTAAGTAACGTACATGTATTGTATGTGAATTTCTTGTAGTGAGCTGTTGATACTGACACTTGATGAACATGATTTCTACGTCGAGTGTTGTAACTATAAATATCAGTATTACATGAAAATGTGTTCCCACCGTTAGGTAAGTCAGTTTGACAAATACTACAGACTCATAAATAAATACGCAAGACAATGGTAAGATTCCAAGCTCAATGAAAAGAGGTTTGCAGGATCACTTGAATGGCATTTTTCATTATTCGGATAATTTTCTTTTGCAATCTAAATGCCTGGGCACTAAAGGATGAGCTTCCCCAGAATATTATGCCATATCTCAGGCGGTGTTAAAATCCAAAATCCCATTGTGCAGAGGGTATTACATAATTCAAGCTAATCGTTTGATGATTATTCACGCAACTAGTGAGCAAATCAACTTGCACAAGAGGTACGTAACGAGCGCCAGTTCGTTTATCGTGAGTGCCGTTAAACGTTTGTTTGCTCATGTCACTTCTATTACGGTTACTTCAGTTTTAAACCAACCATAATGTTTTCAATAAATTTTGACAGTTATGTCACGGTATAAATTGTTACTATTACGAGGAAGGAAACAGATAAATGCCAGTTCATTGGTGAGAAATCTTGTGTTATGTTCTATAACCCATCTAGAATAGCTACGAGTATTTAATTCCCTTCTCAGCAAAAATGTGTGTTTCAATCATTCATTGCGCAGTTAAATGTTTGAATATGCTTATGAACGGAAAAATATATCACATTCCTTTATCCAGCTACATGTTACATTTAAATTACTTCTTTTGGTGTTTATTTATGGTGATTGTTTTCACAATCGTTTGTTGGAGTTCCATTGACGCATCCGTAGTATCTTCCATTGATGCTACTCAAAATTATGGCTGTAATGTTGACAGACGGACTTTTTCGACAAAGTTACTTCAGCTAATATCG
Organism: Teleogryllus oceanicus; assembly: GCA_964035755.1. Classification (NCBI taxonomy): domain Eukaryota; kingdom Metazoa; phylum Arthropoda; class Insecta; order Orthoptera; family Gryllidae; genus Teleogryllus; species Teleogryllus oceanicus. The sequence continues at coordinate 27,095 of CAXIVR010000032.1, read as the reverse complement.
TGTGGGCGTAAGAGCACTAGGGATGCAATTACTTTCCATAAAATTAGGAGGCACTCTCGATGTTTCAAGTTCGATTACATATCTCTCTCTCTCTCTCTCTCTCTCTTCTTCTCTCTCTTCTTTCTCTTCTCTCTCTCTCGAGAGAGAGAGAGAGAGAGAGAGAGAGAGAATATATATATATGAATAGTTTCATTATTATTTATTTGGTTTCATATATATATATATATATATATATATATATATATATATATATATACACACACACACACACACATATACATGAATCTCTGCTCGTGCATGTATATATGCTCTGCATGTGCGTCCTGTACTTAAAAATTAAGATATTTAAAATTGGAGTTGTTACTTATTTTGCTGAGTGTACTCTAAATAGAGCCCCTGTGAGTGGCGCCCATGACAAGTGCCGTGTCTGCCATAGCGCAGATACGCTACTGCATGCATCTATAACGCGACACACATTGCAAAGATTCAAAACCAAAATTATAATACTGAGGAGTAATAAATCATGTCAGTGACTTGATCCCTTCCTCCGCAGTACAGCTAGCACCATCTTCTAATTTATAGCCTAAACACTGTTATAGCATGTAACATGATTCCTTTCTTCACAGAACAATTTGCCTTTCCTTAAAAGACTGCTTTCCAAAATAAAAACTAGAGTTGCTATAGAATGGCACAGACTTTCTGATAGTAATATTTTCTAGTTTTCGTGGTGTGGGCTGGCTTTACGGTGTTGTCCCATCCTCTTGCCAGTGCCATCTATCGCCGCCAAAAGAACATTTTTTAAAACTTTTCTCAACGTTTCGGTTCTTTATTAGTAGAATCGAAATATTTCTTATAGAATGTTAGAGAAGAGTAAAACTCGTCCTAAATGGCAATTTGGCATTGATAAAATTTGGAGCCTTTTTCAAGAAAATGTGGTTTAATCGTTACACTAAATGCGAAATTTGAAGCTCTTTTTACAGGAATCTATTGAGTTTACAAAAAACTTCATTTCAAGCACTTCCACTCACAAATGTAAAAATGTATACAAATTGCCGGAAATGTGCATATTAACGGCATGAGAGATGTTTCAAAAAATTACAATGTGTAATTAAAAAAAAAACAAAAACAAAAGAATACATTAAAATCAACTTTACGTCCTATTAAACAGTGGAATTAACACTATTCGTTGGAAAAGTTCGAAGAAAACATTTGGAGCAATTTTTGAGAAACTAGCGTTGGAGTGTTTCTCAAAATGCGGACATTTGAGCTCATTTCCACAGAAAACAGTTGAGCTTCCGAGAAACTTTATATAACATTATTTAAAGCAATGTACTCTTCAATACAATAATGTGAACGAATTGATTCGTAATGTAACACATGTACTCATCAATACAATAATGTGATCGAATTGACGGTAATGTAAATATTAACATGACAAAAAGTAAAAGAAATAAATTTTGTAACTTTTGAAAAAATAAAAGTATAGAGGAATATAGAATTTATAACACCTTATAAAGGGCATTTAACCCTATCCCTGGCAAAAGTTTAAAGAAAACATTTGGAGCCGGTTTTGAGAAAATCTTGTTTTTGTAATTTTTTATTGCACTTTTAGCACGCAATATTGTGCAAAACTACTAAAATTTAAAAAAATGAACATAACCTAATGAAAAACTAAATATGAAGAACAAATTTACTTCAAGGACTTATCTCTATCTTCAATTGCGTAATTTTAGGAAGACACCGAAAAAATTCAAACTTTCAAAATTTTCGAAAATTCCGAGTGAACCCTGTAAATAGGCCACTGGTCACCTTTATAAGTGCATTTTACTCTATTCTTACAAGAAATTTAAAGAAAAAAGTTTGGAGCCTTTTTGAGAAAATTTGAAAATGTTCGAGGGCTTTCATGTCAAGTACCTCAAATTTTAAAGAATGTTTTTCCAAATCTTAAAGCTTCAACTTGATCCAGATGGACAGGGATTTCTTCAGTTGGGAAAAGATCGTACGCATGGTTTAGGCACTAATAGTGTCTCACAGATGGACGGACACAGCGATAGACGGACGGACAGACGGATGTTTTAAAAAACATTTTGGTATCAGGGGACACCAAAAGATGTATTTCCGTTTAAATCTCGATATCTATTTCCCGCAGCATTACATAACTTTCTCCATACTCCGTTTATACGTATGTATCGAGAAGTAACTACATAATGCTAAGAATGGCACAGACTTTCTCCTACAAATTTTTCTAATTTTCTTGGTTTTAAGGTCTTGCTCCATCCCTGGCCAGCTGCCATCTATTGTCACCGAAAGTACATTTTCTTGAAATTTTCTCAACTTTTCGGTTTCTTAATAGTAGAACCTGACTTCAAGAATATTAAAGAAGATTAAAACCTCGTCCAAAATAAAACTTTTAATTGAAAATTTGGAGCCTTTTTAAGAAAATGGCGATTAAGCATTACTGTAAATGCGAAATTTGAAGCTTTTTTCACTGGAATCTCTTCAGTATACGAAAAATTTCATTTGAAGTTATTTGAAGAACATTCACTCGCAAATGCAATAATGCATACAAACTGCTGAAAATATGCATATCAACGGCGTGAGAGATATTTAAAAATACATTTGTGTAATATTTGAAAAACAAAAGAATGCAACAAATGAAGTTTACGTTGTATTAAACAGTGCAATTGCACTATCTATTGGAAAAATTTGAAAAAAATATTTGGAGCGATTTTTAAGAAAATGGCGTTTGAGCGTCTCTGAAAATAAGGGATTTTGAGCTCATTTTAATAAAATACTGTTGAGTTTCCGAGAAACTTTATTTTACATTATTTAAAGCACATGTACTCATAAATCTAGTAATGTGAAGAAATGCCTCTAATGTAAATACTACCTGACGTGAGAGACAAGTCAAAATATTTACATTTTTGTAATTTTTGAAAGAACAATGGAATCCAGCAATATGGCGCTTATGACATCGAATAGGGTTGACTGTGCACTAACGCTACCAAAACTTTAAAGAAAAAATTTGGAGCCGTTTTTGAGAAAATCATGTTTCTCTAAGTTTTTAAAATTGCAAATATTGCACGCTCTATTGCACAAAAACTACTAAAATTTTCAAAAACGCCTACATGACCTTAAATGAAAGAACTATTTATGGGTAACAAATTTTATTTGAAGGAAAATCTGTGCTTCAATTTAATAGTTGTAGAAGACGCAGAAAATTCAAACTTTTGCAATGTTCGAAACTTCAGAGTTAACCGTGAAAATCGGACCTGTGCTACCTTTATAAGTGTATTTTACTCTATTTTTACAATAAATTTAAAGAAAAAATTTAGAGCCGTTTTTGAGAAAATTTTGAAAATGCCCAGGGGTGTCACGTAAAGTACTGCGAGCTACAGTTCCGTCCGGTACAAGCCGTAAGGCCAGCACCCGACCTGAGACGTCTTTGGGGGGTGGCGAACACAATTCACCAGATGGTCGACTAGCTCAGTGTAGACGTCCCAGTGTGGACACAATAAATAAAAAAATAGGGGGGCAGGGTCGTGAAGATCGTTTTTGATTGGATGCAAAATTAAACACAACTCGAGTGAGAATCACTTTTCACTTAATTGAGAATATATTCTAGAAATATTTGCTGCTATGACAGATACATAAAATGGCACACAGAAAAAATCAAATACAGAATACTCTTGACTGTCTGTAAGAAAAAACCCACACACACACTAATAACTCGATACACAATTTCCTACTCTTCTTTACAACCCAATTTTTTAACACCCAAAATTCAAGAACGTTAAAGTATTACTTTATACAAAAATGAAAGAAAAACACATTGAAAATCAAAATTAGTACTTCTGACTTAACATTACTTTCACAAAAAAATGAAACTCTCTCTCTCTCTCTCTCTCTCTCTCTCTCTCTCTCTCTCTCTCTCTCTCTCTCTCTCTCTCTCTAAATCCAGAGAATGATCACTATTATAATTCGTCTCTTACACAGGCTCTTAATCACTAAATTACAATATCAGATCTTCAAATCCTTTTTTAAAAGAAGAGATTGATTCTGTTCTCACGTACTAGAAGTCGGAAACAAATGTATTTTTACTTTTCTTATCTTTTAAGCATGGTAAATATGTTACCCTCCCTTTCCTTCTACGTGACGGATACAGAATAAGCTTTCTGATTAAAATGAATTACTCATATCCCTACAAAAACAGTTTATTTAGTACAACCTTACTGTATTCTCTTCTCGGCCGCGTCGAGCAGTCAGCTGTGCTTTCTTTTACCCCTTTCCACGGAGCTGTTTCGGCCTTGAAGTGTCGGAGCCTCGGGTTGAGAACGCAGTTGCTCACCAGAAACGCGTTCTTCTTCTCGTTCAAGTTTTATATTCTAAGAAAAAAAACTTTTCTTGTCTTCCTGAAGAGTTTTCCTAAAAGTTGCAAATCTGAAGTCCACTGCAATATCAATTCCTGGCGTGCCGTTTTCAATACGCCCGCCCAGTTCAGCTGCTACCCTCAGAAAAGAACTTTTTCTTTCATCTGACCACCGGTCTCGCCCTCGGTCTATGGTAGCGGTCTCTCTTGTTCTAATTTCTAGTTAGCATTGCTAATATTCATCCGCGTTGGCGCGCGTTCAAAATACTCCTTTCCCTCGCTCTCTTCGGTCGGATGTGACACGTTTTCGAAGTCTAAGAAAACGGACGGTCACAGTACCCCCAAATTTTAAAGAATGTTTTTCAAAGCTCAACTAGAACCAGATGGAATCAATTTATAAAAGATGGTACGTAGTTTAGGTGCCAATAGTATTCACACACGGACGGATATTCGGACCGACAGACGGACAGACGGGCGGACGGACGTTTTGAATAAAACCACTTTTTCAGTATCATGGGTCCCCAAAACATGTATACCCGTTGAAATCTCGAAATCGATTTTCCGGAGCATTACATAATATTATCTATACTACGTTTATTTCTCTCGGTAGCAAGAAAGTAAGAAGCAATTGAATTGTGCAAATGGGTTTGGTGGCAATGGAATTGGTGCAAATTGCTTTTTACTTTCTCGCTACCGCTTACGCAGTAGAGAGAAGTTATGTAATGCTGCATAAAACGGCGAATTTCCGCAGAAGAACTATCATTACAGAGCGCAGCAGAGGAACATTTCTCTTTCTGCGTTTGCCAGAAGTTTGAACAATTTAGTAGTAAAATTTTTATCTTTTACTGATGTTATTTACATAATGTTATTTCTTGTTATTGCTTTCGATACGGAGCTCGATATACACTACATAACTTACCTGGATGCAGAGGATCATGGTTACGAGGATGTTTATGAGGACCGTTGAATGATAGATAGTAGATAGATAGATAACAACAACAACATCAACAACAATAATAATAATAATAATGATAATAATAATTACAATAATATGCTAACAATAATAGCATTAACTACATTTTATAGCTGACTTGCACAGTTATTTTAAACTATTCAATACAAGACTATACGACTTTTCAATTACACTTCACTTCACTTCACTTAACTTCACTTCGCTTCACTTCTCTTTCTACTTATATACTGCACTACACTGCAGAACACGTCACCACACTTCAATACAATGCTACTTTGAACATAATTTTATATTGAATACAGGAACGCATTTAATAGTAATTAGCACAATAATAATAATAGCAATAAAAATAACAATAATAATCAAATAATAACTGATATAATAATCCAACTTACTAAATAAAGTTTACAAATATCATTAGTTAATTTATTTTTAAATCTTTGAACACCTAGAGGAAAGGGTTCCAAGTCTGTCAGGTAACTTATTCCAGTCCGTTATTGTTCTATTCATTTGTAAATGAAAATTTTCCAACATCTGTTCTCTGTGGCCTAAACTGAATTTTGTGCTTGTGACCTACATTCTTCTATTCCTTCAGAAAGTAAATGTATACGCTCTTCTCTGTACTCTATTCAAATATTCCTTTGCAAAGATCTACGGGCTTTCCCAACGACACAGTTTACCTGATTTTCCCATCTCAATTTGCTATCAAAAATTATCCCCAAGTACTTACAAGACAAGATTCTTGGATTATTTTCGTTGCCTAAACGGCATTGAGTTTCATTATATTTGCGGCCCCTACTAAACGTGATGGTTTTGCTTTACGAACTATTTATTATCATGTCATTTTTTGTTCTCTTATGGAGGGAATGATGAAAGGGAGGATGAAAAGATGTTGAGATAAAGAGGATGGAAATATGAAAAGACAAACCGAATCAAGTTAACATCTAGTGGATTTGTAAATTAGGTAAAAAAAAATAAAATTAAAATCTTGATTGTAGGTACCATGAGCGTTAATTGGTTCTAATGATCTCGGGCGACACTAAGCCCTCCAGCCATAGGCCATCGGGGTTTTTATCGCCACTCGATCATTAGAACCTTTATAACGGCCCTTGGTGCATAAGTAACTATTGCATTCTTTAAATTTTCAAGTACACTACTGCAAACCATGCAAAACTCTGAACACAAGGGAACAGTATAATGCCATTCGATTTCGCTCATATGCCTCGTTTGTATTGTATACATTAATTTTTTACTCGTTTAATTCACAATCAGAATTTTTGACCCTTTTCAAGCCACAATTGTAATTTTCTAGTGACAAGTATAAAACAAATAGACAGTTTACGATTAAATTAATTTGACCGAAATTCTAATAAATTGTTTTAGAATTGAGTTTGCTATGTTCGCATCAAGAAAAATGCACATTTTAATGATAACATCTTTGTATCACACTTGAGAGAATCGTGTACCATTTAGAATATTTGTATAGCTTAGCAATCAGTCACGTGGTATAGGCATATTGTAACAATTATTTCCCAGAGATAGAGAAATAAGCCCAATAGAGGTATTTCCGTGAGTCATTCCCGCTCTCGTCCAGATGGCTTTAGAAATTTCGTAAATCGATTTTTAATTTCATGGCTAATTTTCTGGGCCTTTTTCACACTCAACAATAGTCGTCTCTTTCAGTTTGGTTCTAATCCTTTTTGCAGTTATCTTCTAGTAAGTAATCTGAATCTGTTTTGAATGTTCCTGCAATTTCGAGTTGTATCGTCCATAGCAACAAAATATTTATAATTTACCTATTTTTTAATGTTGAACATGAGTCATAACATTAGTCGTAATTTCAGTAATAGTATAAGTTTCAGTAATAATTAAGTGATAAAGAATCTAAAAATTAAATAAACAAAACTAGATATAATCATTTCTTCGTTGAATGAAGTCCATTGAGCAAACTGATGATAAAAATATATATATTTAAAGTCACTCATCGTACTTAACCCGCTAAAATATGATAACTGATGTTTATTTCTTTAACATTCAAAAGTACTTTGAAAATTTTAATACAAAATTCTGCACTTTTTCGTTGTAGCCTCTCGTCTTTCCAAATCTTCTGCCAAGTTCAGTGCCCTCGATGGTTCTGGTGTTGATCTGCGTTCTCGCATTCTGGTGAAGAGTTTCTTACATCATGACGCTCAACCATTTGCTCCGAGGAGGAGCCGCCGTTTGCTCCCTTCTCTTTCAGAGCTGCAGCTCCGCAGACAGAGCAGATTACGTAATCAAATATCGATTGGCGGCATGTGGCACAATGGGTCGCGTCTTATTCTACAGGATATATTGCTTTGCTCGGACTGGAAACGTATTACTGCTCTGAGAAAGGATGGTTTGGTTTGATTTGTTTTTTTCGTGTTTCCGGGCGCGTCAACTGCTTTGGTCATTAGTCCGTTAGTGTAGTGCATGTTCTTCTCGGGAGATGGCAGTGATCTTCCCCCGCTGGATGGCGAGATCCGGCGCCGATCTACCGTCGGCTAGTGGGGTTTCCCAACCAGGACTCTCCCACCAGCGGGCACCCCCCAGCCGGACAAGTTCTAAGCTCCGACCAGTCTCCCTGAAATGTTGTAATGTAGTGCATGTGGATGGAAGTGTGTGTAAGGGGAGAGGATAGGACAAGGAAGAGGAAGGAAAGATCGCGCACGGTCCGTGGCCTGTTTGGTAGGGTACTGCTCCGGCATTCGCCTGGTGTTGATAGGAGAAACCACGGAAAACTACCGATCAGAGCAGCCGACCCCTAGAATTCTCCTCCAGGCAGCGACTGAATTCGACCTAGCTGAAAAGCTAGTGTCGAAAATCCTGCCGCGTCAGAACTCAGAACCTAGGACCTCCCGGTCAGAGGCGCTGCAGTGACATCAGTTGATGCGCTGAGCTACCGCTCCCGGTCTCTGGGAAAGGATATTGAGACAGAAAAAAACAGATCAAAAATAAACAAACATTTATTGGATATTTATTAGATATAAACATATTAGTGTGATTTGAAAATAAAAAAGACAATTTGCAATGCAGCATGAAAAGAAAGGTTTCTTTTTGCAGATTGCACCAACTATGCCAAATGTTTAGTTGCGAAAAAGTGCTCAATCTCATGAAGAGATTTAATTGCAGTGATATTACATAGTTTATCATGCTGCTAAATATGAAAAATAGTATAAAGGTTACCCAAAAAATGTTACTAAATAAACTTGTCATGGAAATTTTGAAAGTAAAGGAAATTAAAATTAGAAATGAAACTGATTGTAAACCAAATACTTTTTTTTTACCCCTTTAAGTGATTTTTCCTCAATATACTTTCTATGTTTGGAACAGATGACTTAGTGCTGTTGAGTCCGTAAAATGCATTTCAGATTGTGATCTGAAATGGAACTTCTCATTCGAGATTTACAAATTTTCAAAGAAGAAAAAAATAGAGCAATGTTTGTAAACTAAACATTTGTCATAGCTGCCGCAATCGGTGAAAAGTTACTTTTCTTCCCATGCTGCATTGAAAATTGTCGGTGTGGACGCTCTGGTCTGCGAAGTGCTTGCGACTGGAGTTATCGCGAGCAGGGCAACTCGGGCTCCAGTGACTTGCTCTCGGTAGCCAACACGGCTCTGCGTTGCCATTCGCTCTGCTTGAGCAGACCTGCCTTACATCATGAGCGAAATGAGGGGAAACTAAGTTTTGTCCCACCCGGGTGGGGCACCTTCGGGATAAGATGAAAACGATAGGAAGGGAAGAAACACTCATGATATTTTCCCTTTTAAGGTATTGGCTGCAATTAGTAAAGAAACTTGGTGTAGTGTGAATATATTGTGAATGTATTTACTTTTTAAATTTTATTTATTTATTTAATATAAAAACTGTACGTGACGTTTGGGGAAGAAGTATAATCTGCTATTTTCCAAGATTTAAAAGGCCATTATTATAGACAGTTTTTATTGTTGTAAAATTACATATTCTACATAATTCATGTCATATTACATTTCACTGTCTGTAATTAAAACGGATCTTTCAAATCTTTGAAAATACCCAACTTATCAAGGACACTGTGAAGTTAAAATGGATGTACAAACTGTGCACGTTTTCTTGAGCTCAGAAATCCTTATCCCCGCTTTTTCTTCTTTTCCCGTACTAAGTTTAATTATTAATAAAGGTATCAACGCGCAGTTATGGAAAAATGTGATAAAAAACCGCTCCCGTCTATCGCCTCCTATGTTATTTCAGTAGTATACATACCTTTAGCTGCTCTCACATGCAACCAATTTTTATAAATGAGATAGTTTAAAAAAGAGAATTTCACGGAGACGTGACGAATTGCACTTTGACTTTAAAAATACGAAAAATTTGTTTAAAAAATCCATTTAAATATTCATGTCAAATGCAACCGGCAACACTCGGCCGAATTTTTAATCTATATCTTTAAATGACTTTTAAACGAAGCGTTATAGAGCCTTACAAACTAAAAATTTGAGGCCAAAGTCCCCAATGAATCGCTTTTACACCGTATTCTACAGGATGAGAACTTGAACACTCCATTACATTTTGCTAGTTCTATACTTCTCGATTCTACCCAACCTGCTCAGAGCCTGTAGAATTTGCAACTGGGGTGAAATAAAATAAACGCGATTGAATTACAGGGTGAACCTTTCTGCTCGATAATAACACTTCCAAACTTCCCAGCCGAAGCGTCCACCGATAATTTTTAATTGAGCGTTGAAAGAAATGTATCTTTTCGCAGATGGCGGCAGCTATTCCAAATGTTTGGTTTGCAAAAGGTGCTTATTCATATGAAGTTTAATTATATCACAACGTGAAATGCAAGAAGAAAAATGATTGATTTGCATATAGCTTGATTTTTTAAATTTTAATCTAATTTATTTTCAGTATTTCCGTTATTAGTTTATTTGGTAATATTTTTCAGTAACCTTTAGAATACTTTTTCGTAATCAGCAGCCTGATAAGCTTAATGTCGCAGCAATTAAATTTCTTAATGTGCTGGAGCACCCTTTTGAAACTAAAAATTTGGCATATCTGGCATAATCTCCAAAAATAAATTTTTCGTTCCATGCTGCAATGAAAATTACTTTATTACTTTCAAATCACTAGTATATGTATTACTAGTAAATGTTCCAATAAATGCTACAAAATATTTCTGTGTTTTTTGTGTCGGAATATCCTTTCCCTGAGCAGTGAGATATTTTCAGTTCAAGCAATGGAAAATACCCTCAAGAAACAAGACGCGACCCACTGTGTCGCAAGCAGCCGATCCATAATCTGCTCCGTCTGTCGTCGGAGCTCCTAAACCGAGCATGGAGCTCCTCCTGGGAGCAGATCGCTGGGCGCACTGGCCATTCAACGAATTTTCTTCAAAATTGATATTCGACGATAGAAGTAAATGATCCCCAGGCCCTCAGAGTTTGAAACGGATATTTTGATTTTGGGGTATTCTACATGAAGCCTCAAAACATTTTCAAAATTTTCTTAAAATGGCTCCAAATGTTTGGATTAGACTTCAAGAAGGATTATATTAAGATTATACTTAGGAAGTTATGTCGTTAGGAAGACGCAATAAATGTTTTAAAAAAGTTCTCGGATAGTGCAAAGGGCTCTTAAAAGAGTGGAACAGGTCTCATTTTCGTTGAAATCCCTGGTTTTTCAAATGTTGCAAAAGTCAATTTTGTTCATCTTCTACACCTAAAATATTGGAGAGAGATTTTATCATGAATGAAATCTACTTTTAAAGACAGACCTTGAAATAAGGTTTTGTACGAATTTTCGAAAATATGAGTAATTTTGTATAAAAATATAGCAATTTTTAAACAAATATCACCTTTTGTATTTTAGGAATATCCTGAAAATATCTGATTAATTTGGGCATTTCGTTAATATAACATGAAGGTTCTTTTTTCACGTCTTACTTCGTAAGAAGAGAAAGTATTGTAATCGTGCTCCGGAAAAGGCAATTTTTCTTCGAATAAAAACTCTATTGCCGGGCCCTGATAACGAAAAGTGAATACATTTTCTTCCTATAAGTCGTAAATAACTTCCCAAAGCTTCATGTAAAGTACTTTCAAAAATTAAAATATACGTTTCATACCTGAAGCCTCGGGTTCGTTCAGATCGATTGGGAATATCAATTTTGGATAAAATCGGCCGAACGGTTTAGGCACTAGCGTTGTGTGACGTACTAGGATGAAAAACACAGACGGACTGCTCTGATTGATATTTACAATATATTTACAGTATATTTACAGTTAATGTACAAAGATTACAATACAAAAAACTAACCCCTTGGCAACCTTTCAGTTCTCTAGCCGCGAAACCCCGCGACCGTCCTAGGACCTCGCCAGAACCACTGCTTCGAGCGCAAAAGCAACGCGAGGTGCGAAGCTGTCGGACATAGAGTCCCAACTATACCAGTTACATGGCCTGTCGCCAAACCGATCTTCGACCGAAGATCACGTGCAATGAATGCACTGGAGATACCTCGTCTTTCGACACCCAGCGTATCCCCGAGGCGCCTGTCGGTGCGGCCTATATATCCGTTGGCTCGCCTCACCCTACAAGCAGCGGGCGTCATACGGCTCGCTGCCAGCCCTTCAGGGCTGCAACCGACATCTCTTAGCCTCGCATCCGCGCGTCCCTTTCAGGGAATTTCCAGCCTGGATTCCTACGGGTTTTCCAGCCGGCGCGGCGAGGCGCCGTCGCCTTTCACCCCCTAGCATCCGGCAGGCGGGTTCCCGAAGCGTCCGGCGCGTCCCGGCGCGGCCCGGCGCGGCCCGATCGCCGCGCGCCGAACCACGCGATGCTACAGACCCTCCCATGCCGGGGTGAATTTTTTCGCGCAAAATATGCCCAGGAAAAAATTCTGCTAAGTTACCTGTCTGAGACCTCTACATCAAATTTTTCATGAACATGAACATAATTATACCAGAATATTAAACCCTATTTAATCGAAATGTGTAAATAAATCTCTGGGCTGTCCCCCTCCCTTTTCACCTAAGCTATGTTGCCATTTACATTTAAACCTTACTCTATATACATACATAAGTATTCTTGACGCATCTTGAATTACATATGATCCTGAAATACAAACATTTACTTTTACATTGAAATATTATAATAATTCTTGACCATCTTGCATTACATGAAATCCTGAAATATAAAATACAAAACATTTACTTGCATTGAAGTATTACATAATTGTGGAATTCGTTACATACATCATGTGCCGTTCTTAACTGAGTTTATTGACACATGTATGTATTTACATATAAAAATAAAAAAACACAACAATTTTACCTGAGTTTACAAAATTATTTACATAGAATTTCACCGACATTTATACATGTCTGAACGTGCGTGTTCCTATTCTCGCCGGTGGATCAATTCATCATCAAACATGCGACTAAGCGCATCTGCATTAACATTTTCTGAGCCCTTTTGTGCCTGATGCGTAAATCGAGTGCTGCTTTTTGCCAGCCGTTGCAACCGAGACCAACGGATTGTGGTCGGTTTCGACCTGAATTGTAGCCTGCCCGTCGAGATAAATCTTAAGTTTATCCAACCCCAAATCAGCGCTAAACACTCTAGTTCTGTGGTGCCATAATTAATTTCGGCATCATTTAATTTACGGCAGAAAAACGACTGGTTGTTCACTCCTCGTCATTTGCTTGGTGAGAACCACGCCTAGCCTCTCCGAGAAGCATCTGCCTGAACTCGAAATTCCTTGGTATAATCAGGTGCATATACCGCTGTTTTCTCACTGAGAGCTTGTCGCAGCTCATTGTAAGATGTTTCACATGCCTCTGTCAGACGATTTTACCTTGGCGCTCGCGTCCTCGCAGCGCATCAGTAAGCGCTGCCGCTTTCTCCGCAAACCCTGGTATCAAACGTCGATAGTATCCTACCAGACCGAGCAAAGAACGCACTTGTTTCTTTGACTCTGGTCTGGGAAAGTTCTGATTGCTTGTATCTTGGCTTGGCCGGCCGCAATTTCCGTTACCGACTACGTACCCAAGATATTTTACGTTAGCCCGCGCAAACAAACACTGCGCGGCTGCACTGTCAATTTGGCGGATTTTAATATGCGAAAGACCGTATCGGTGTCGAATGTGTTCTTGCCAAGTGTTACTGAAAACCGCGATGTCATCAAGGTACGGTACCGCGAATTCTTGGCATTTATTCAATAGGTGCCCATAATACGACAACATTGATAGGGACCGTTCTTTATTCGAAGGTAATCTAAGCGGCCGGTACGTGCCGAAACTGGTCACGAACGCCGAATACCTTTGCGCCTTTCCGTAAGACCGATCTGCAAAAACATTTGCAAAGGTCCAGTACACTTATAATTTTGCCTGCAGCTACCTGTTCTATCCGTTCTTCGAGATTGGGTAACGGAAAGTATTCGGTCTTAATAATTTCGTTGAGGCGCCTATAATCGATACAGGGCCGTGGTTTTTGCCCGGTGCTTCAACCAATATCATGGGAGACGTATAATCACTCTCCGCCTCCACATGATGTTGTCGCGAAGCATTCATCGATTTCTTCCCGTAATATTTTAGCCTGCCTCGGCGATGTACGGTAGGTACGCTTCGAACCACTTTGCTGGTATCAGTTAACTCGATATCCATGGTAGTGATATCTGTCAATCCGGGCTTCTACTAAATATAGAACTGTACTTACAAATGACCGTTTTCAGAGCGTTGCGAAACTCAGGTTCGACCTCAGTCCGCTCAGCATTTCTTCCGCGTCAAAGTCGCAACAATCCAATTTAAGCGCATAGCGATCTAGCGCGTCTTCGTCACCTGCGTCTGTCACAGACGTAGAACTAACACATTCAAGTACTCTGTCCGCTGGTGGTATCTTTTAAGCATATTAATGTGATAGACGCGGGTTCCTTCCGCCCCGGCATCTGGACACATAGTTATGTCGAAATTTTCTCGCGAATCTCGCCCGGCCCTATCCACTGAACCGCGAGCTTCCGCGTCCTGTTAGGTGCGAGAACCAACACCTTAGCGCCTATCTCGAAAGTACGTGAGACCGCCTTCCGGTCATACCACACTTTACGTTTCTGCTGTTCTTCAGCCATTCTATTGTGAGCTAGGTCACGGGAGCGTTTCAAACGTTGATTAATTTGAATACATGCTCAACTACAGAATTTTTTACCTTCCGCAGTTCCTGCAAGCCTTTCATAAAGAAGTGTCATAGGGTACGGAGATTCTTCCATACACCAATTCGGCTGGAGAAAAACCTAATGATTCGTGCACACTCGTGCAACGAACATAATAGCGGAAGTTGGCATTCCAATCCGTCCCTGCCTCCAAACACAGAACCTTCATAAGCCGGTTCATAGTTCGATGCATTCTTTCGACTGCGTTTGATTGAGGGTGATACGGCGAACTTCTCACCAGTTTAATGCCAAACCGCTCGGCGAATTCCGCTGTCAAAGCACTTGTGAACAGGTGCCCTGGTCGGTTTGAATTCGCGTGGAAATCTATTCTACTGAATAATTCTAATAATGCTTCAATTACAGTGACCGAAGTTAGGTCCCGTATCGGAATAGCCTCAGGATACTTCGTGGCTAAACACATCGCCGTTAAAATAAACTTGTTTCCGGTGACCGATTCTGGAAATGGGCCACGCGTCGACATTCACTTTCTCGAATGCCTCGCCCGTTATAGGAACAATTTTTAAAGGCGTGCGAAGTTTTCGCCGCCGTTTCCTACTGCTGGCAACTGTCGCAACTACGCACATAGTTTTCAATATCCTATAACAATTCGGCCAGAAGAAATATTTGGCCATGGCATCTTTGCTTTTGTGACCTAAATGGCCGTGAGCAACTTCATGACAAAGTTTTAAGATCGTGCCACGATACACCCGGTATTACTAACATGAGAACTGCTCCGCGCACTATGCCGGACACGAAACAATAGGCCGTTTTCATAACATAATCGTGCCGATCCGTCTCAGGTCCTGCACGCTCAATCAACGGCGCGAGCTCCTTGTCTTGTCTCTGAGCCGTTTCAAATTCGGTGGGTCCAAACGAGCCAACAATGCTACCGAAATCTAATTCAGATTCCTGATCGTCTGATTCCGAGTTGCCGGGGCGTCGACCTCGCCTCTGACCAACTCTATTTTCATCCTCGGTTTCCTCCGAAACGCTTACCTGGAACGCGTCCGGCCCACGGTCGGTTCCCTACTCTCGTCTATTGTCTGAGGCGCTTCGTCTGCCGCATTGTTCGCACCCGGGCCCCTCCGCCCTTTCGCGCTCAGCCTGCTTGCGCCTAGTCCGTACAGCGCAGATAGGCTGTGGTTCTAAGAAACCTTGCTTTATCTCCTTCAAAATCGTAGCAGAACGATTACTAAAAATGTAATAAGGCAAGTCGCAGTTCTTGGCGACTGCGGCTTCTGTAACAAAGTACCGAATGGCCCTACTATCTCTACCTTGGCTACCGGTAGATTTTTCGGCGCTTCGTCCAGGGCTGCTGAACCCATACGGACTCGCCGGTGTATTGTGTCGGCGTGACGTGCTTTGCATTGATGACGTCAATCGTCGCACCCGTATCACGGAGACAGGTGACTGTTTCGCCGCAAATTTTGGCAAGAAATGTGTGTGGAGACAATATCTGGCGCACTAGCGTCGGCCACGTGACACATCTTCTCGCTAGGTTTATGGTTATATTGAGGACAATATTTTTTTATGTGACCTGGTATTTTACATAAGTAACACGTCCGTTCTTGCGGCTTTTCGAACTCCGCGTTACTAGCTCCCTTCGGTACTGCCGTTTTGAAGTGGACGGTGCGCTTTCCGTCACCTTCGGCCATTGCCGTTCGCCGCCTGCTCTTTATGCTGAACCGCGAGAATTCTTCTTATATCCGCTAGCCCGGTTGTTTTCGTAGGTGTCCAGCCTTCGTGCCAAATCTTGGGACATGAAACCTCACCCCACACATCAATGAAATGGTCACGCATAACCGCCGGCACCTTCCGCTTCATCTGGTCTGTTACAATGAGATCTAGCAATTGCTCAAATGTTTCTACCTTTAAACCTGAGATCCATTTTTACAATAACTACTAATTCACGTGCATAGACGTTTCCAAGTGGTCTTTGCACCTTTTACGTGACTACAAAACATCTGACGGAATTTTACCGCCGTAAACTTGAACATATCTAATAGTTGTTCTTTAATTAGGTCATAATCTTGTTCCGGTGTATCGATCCTACTACGAGCCAGTTGTTCACCTCATTAGGAAGTAAACCCATTAAATGAAACACCCATTCGACCGGCGCAATGCCAAGCTGGCGAGCATGCGCCTCGAAACACAAAAACAACGTAATATCGTCGCCTTCGCCTTTAAATTTGTCATGACTTGGCTGATACGAATATTAGTTCGATTTCCCGTGTCGCTACTACCTATGGATACAGCGTGGAGCCTGATTCGTTAGTTTAAGCTTTCAAGTTCAAATTGCCGTTCTTCGCGTATTCTTTCCTGCTCGCGTATTCTTTCCTGCTCGCGTATTCTTTCCGCTCTCTCTCTTCATGTATTCTTTCCTGCTCGCGTATTTCTGCGACCTGTTCTTTTCTTGGTCAGCGAGTTGTTTCACGAATGATTCCTCATCTGCTCGCTTCCGTAATGATCGATTTAAGTTTAACCACGGTCTCGTTCCTTCTAATGTTTCCCCATCTCCATCGCGACCCTAACAAGCACCTCTTTCCTATAACCCGCTAAGAAAGCCATTTTGCCTGAATTGATCCCCGCCAGAACAAAAACACTTACGTTCAGTTGACCTCGGTGTCGCGTGAGCTGCTTCTGGATCCGGTTTTCTGGCCTCCTTCCTTCCTCTCGTCCGGGATGTCTCCTTCCAGTGGTACCAATGTCAGCTGTTCCAGTACCAATATCGGCTGCTCCAGTTCCAGTACCAATATCAGCTCGTTCCAGTACCAGTTCCAAGTTTTAGAAAAGAAAGGTTCCGAGTCGGATTGTACCGCCCGAAACTACCGTACCAAACACCGCACTTTCGGTTTCTCGTGGCGTGCGCGATGCTGCCGGCGCCACGTATTTACGACGTGTGCACGTTTAACTGCGTACACTGTCCTTACGCGTGCTGTTCTGATTAATCAGCGCGCACCGATGACTCTGATGCCGCACTGATGTCCCGCGGACTGCTGCAGACTGCGTTCCCCGTTCGTTGCGAACGTAGTAACTCTTCCACTAAGCTGATTGATAGACGGAGTCTTTGATCTGTGTAACCAATTATTAACTGCAATTGGCACAACCACCCGGTGTGAGTTCTAACACCACTGCAACCAATTTTGAACTACTATTGCAACAATTGGCGCAGGCACTCCGGCGTGAATTTACGATAACCGCTGCCACCAGTTTTAGAAAAGAAAAATGGCAGGAATTGGTGCGGGCACCCTGACGTGAGTTTACAGTAACCGCTGCCACCAGTTTTAGAAAGAAAATGGCAGGAATTGGGCGGCACCCGACGTGAGTTTACTATACCCGCTGCCACCAGTTTTAGAAAAAAAAAGGGCAGGAATGATGCGGCGCCCCGACGTGAGTTTTCGATAACCGCTGCCACCAGTTTTAGAAAAAATGGCAGGAATGATGCAGCGCCTGACGTGAGTTTTCGATAACCGCTGCCACCAGTTTTAGAAAGAAAGGTTCGAGTCTGTGACGTACTAGGATGAAAAAACACAGACGACTGGTCTGATTGCTATTTACGATATATTTACGCTGTATTTACAGTTAATGTACCGAGATTACAATACAAAAACTAACCCTTGGCACCTTCAGTTCTCTTAGCGCAAACCCCGGACCGTCCCTAGGCCTCGCCCAGAACCACTGCTTCGAAAGCAGCAAAAAGCAACGCGAGGTGCAGAAGCTGTCGGACATAGAGTCCGTAACTATACCAGTTAGCGGCCTGTCGCAAACCGATCTTCGACCGAAGATCACGTGCAATGAATGCACTGGAGATACTCTCGTCTTTCGACACCAGCGTATCCCCGAGGCGCCTGTCGGTGCGGCCTTATATATCCGTTGGCTCGCCCCACCCTACAAGCAGCGGGCGTCATACGGCTCGCTGGCCAGCCCTTCAGGGCTGCAACCGACATCTCTTAGCCTCGCATCCGCGCGCGTCCCTTTCAGGAATTTCAGCCTGGATTCCTACGGTTTTCCAGCCGGCACGGCGAGGCGCCGTCGCCTTTCACACCCCCCACATAGCATCCGGCTTAGAGGGGGTTTCCCCGAAGCGTCCCGGCGCGGCCCGGCGCGGCCCGACGCCGCGGCGCCGAACCACGCGACGCTACAGTTGATCACGAACGGGCACGCAGACGTTTTTCCTGTCAATCGATTTTTCGCTATCAAGGATTACAAAACAATATTCTGGCTACGCCACGTGGTAGAGAAATAATATACTTTATATAAAAACTGATTTATCCATGGTTTCGTTACCAGATCCCAACAATAAGAGCATTCTATGAAAATTCGCCGTTTTCCGGCGGACGATTACAATACTTTCTCTTCTTCCGAAGAAAGAGCGAAATTATAATAATCAAAACTATCAGTCATAACTTTCCAGTGCGTGGTCATTCTTTCTCAGCCTGTGTTAGAGACTTTGGTTGTGTTAAACGTTTTTGAGGCAAGTTGATCGATTTACACACACAACAATATGGAAGCTAATACCTAACTCTTGTGAAAGAAATCTATTACTATTTACCAAGTTAGTTCGCAAGAATTGTGGGTACTCTGACATGGTGTTTTGACGTTCTTATGAGAAAGAATAGAGGTCATCTTCGTCAACATATTATGTATATAATCATATGTTGACGAAGATGACCTCTTTTAGTTTAAGATATTCGTTTTAAAAAAGTGGCCTCAGTCCTTTGAAAAACTAACACAATCTGATGGAACCTCTGGTAGAGATATTCCAAGACAGAAAAAGAAGGTTTCAAAATTCTATTTACAAATAATTTTCAATCAAAACTCCCTGGAAAAGTAGTAGGCCATTCATTGATGGATTCACTCAGACTTCTTTCACTTTACTGAAGAAGAATCCTGTTCAGAGTCACCTACCCAGGTGGCTCATTCCTTAAGGAGACCAGAGCTTGTTGTGAAAATTTTAATTTATTTAATTTTTGAAGGTGTATTTAAAACATAAGTGAAACAAATAGAATGTTTTGTATAAAATTCCCATAATTGTATTTAAAGTACGTAACGTTTTAATTATATATAAAAAATTTTATGCCGCAGTGCACTTTGTCATCATCTGCTATTCTACGGGTCAAGTTGGGACGGGGGAAGTGAATTCTTGCACGTTTTCATAATTCTTGATCCCCACCCAAATATATACTATTTAATTTTGAATACCGAAAGAAATTAGCTTTTTGCAAGAATTGTTAATGTTTTTTTCATGTATTTCTTGTTGGGTTGTACATAGCTCGCATTGCACTCTTGCATATGTAATGATGACTTACTAATAACTTAAACTATGCTTAACCTCGTTCTACTATTGCTAATATATTGGGGTAGATTCCTCATGAGAGTACCTACTGTTCACAAATGCTTGAGAATATTTTTAGGAATGAATCGAACGGGTATCTATTGTATATTCTGGTCTGTGTGTTGTTGGTTGAGGCTAAATTGTATTGTTTTAGTTGATCTATTGAGTTTACGTTGGGGTATAAATTATTGGATAGGCGTGCTATTTGATAGGTGATTGAGTTCTTGTTTAGTTATCAATGGAGTTGTTGATTTTAAATGAACCATAGGGCGTTAGTGATTGTTCTGAGGAATTTGTTCTGTATTATTTGTATTTTATTTACATTGGATGGTGCGGCATTTGTCCATATGGGACATGCGTTTAGTATTATGGGTCTTATGATAGTTTTATATAGTGTTATTGCATTTGTTAATGAAAGTTTGAAGTTTTTATTCAGTATTGGTTTGAGTTGGATTAATCTGATTTTGGCCTGTTGTATTTTAATGTTTTTTTGGGTTTTTTCCAGTTGAGACTTGTATCAAGATTTAGTGCTAAGTATTTGATAGGTTCATTCAAGGGAGTCCAGTTTGTTATGCTATTGTTTTATAGTAATGAGTGGGTGGGCAGAGAATGGTCTTAAAGAAAAAAAATTGAATTTGATTTGTTTGGTTTTAGTTTTATTTTCCATTTTGTTGCCCATTCGTCTATTTTTTTAAATGTTGTTGAATTTTTATACTGCTTTAAGACGGCGTGCGACTTGATATGAATGTTGCGCCTCGTCGGCGAACTTGCAAGTTGTGTGTAACGGGGATAGGGGTATCTGTTGTGTAAAGATTGAATGGTGTTGGAGACAGTGATGAGCTTTTTGGTAAGTCCTGCTTCTATTGTGCATGGGGTGGAGCTATGATTGTCTATGGTAACTGTGAAATATATGTCTGATATAAATTGTGTGATAATGTTTAGTAAGTATTTAGGTGTTCCTATTGTTTGATTTTGTGGATTAATCCGGGGTGCGAAACTCTGTAAAAAGCTTGAGATACATCTAAAGTATTACTATTGTGTGTTTCTTTTCTTGAAAGCAAGTGTGAATGTATTCATTTAAATATATTCGCTCCGATGTAATAAAATATATTTTCAAGGATATATTAGCAATAAATTTGGGCTCTTACCCCTCATCATGCCCTTCGTAAAGGGAGTAATACTTCTTGCCGCGTACATGGAAAACGATAATTTGAATAACTATACTTCCACTGAATGCTGAAGACGTGCACAGATAATTAAGTTACATTTTTACCAAGAAGCAAAACAAGGAACCATCTCAGTATTTGCTCAATGGATCAGGAAACTGGACGAAAAACCCTGATTGAGATGGGGTCATTGACCCAGAAGCAGCGGTACAATACTTGTTACAAGTTGTTTAAAATTATACAGTTCATATCATTATTAAAATTAATGTTATTTCCTTTTTGGTGCTCAATATAGTCTCTAATTGTATAGAAACAGTTATGCAGCAGAAACGATTTTACTTGGATTTAAACTTTTATCGAATTTAATAGTTTAATGTTATCTGGCAAAGGGTTGTAAAATAATGTACTACATGACCTTGTTTCAACATCTATCTTTAAGGAACAGATTTAATTAAAGGAAAAATATTTGTGTTTAATATTTTAGTTGTAGGAAGACTACAAAAAAAATTTCAACTTTACAATTTTCGAAAATCAGGGTTTTCAACGAACATGAGATTGCAGTAATTCTAAACAACCGAGCCATTTTTTTAAATGGAAATGTCCCAGGAGCTTCATGTAAAATCCCCAAAATTAAAATATCTGTTTTTCAAATTCAAGGCCGCGACACCGCTTGATCGATAGGGAATATCAATTTTGGGAAAATCGACTGAACAGGTTTAGCGCTGGCGTTGTTCACAAACGGACGGAACAGTTCCCCACGTTTTGCGGTCATTCGATTTTTCGGTATCAAGTCTCCACAAAACATGGATTCTGGCTACACCACGTGTTGAGAATTTTTCTAAATGTAGCAACTGGATGCATCAACTCTTATTTGCCAGGGCCCTGTAATGAGTTTTCCTGTCAAAATTCGCCTTTTCGCGCAGCATTATATAATTTTCTCTACTCGTTGAAAGAAAGTAAAATCTCTCTGTGTCTCTGTCTCTGAAAATTACATAAATCATGTAAAGTTGAAACAAAGATGACAATGTAACTATTGCAACAATAATTGTTTTTGCAGTCACTGCATAATTTTTAAAATTCATTCAATTGTACTTGAGAAGTGCTAATCCAGTACAACACTTCACTCATGTTAATTTTAATTATAAATCATTCGATTTTATGTATTTGATTTATTTTTATACATACAAATACATTAAAAATCTATGAAATATGAGGAGAAGTATAAATCAGCACGCTGAGCCCCAGAATCCATTTCCATGGCCTTTTACAATACATAGTTGAATGATATAAGCGGAAGCAGAAGCACATTATTAGTTACAGGCAAATTTTATATTTGTATATTAAGTAGTATAAATGTTAACTATGCGTTAAATAGCATTGTTAAAATAAATATTATTTTCATCTTTGATGGTTAGTACAGTCTCTAATTGTATAGAACATCTTATGTAGCAGAAAGTTTTTACTTATCTCTTAGACTTGTGCATAGATTGTAATTGTTTAATGTAATCTGACAGGATGTTGTAAAGTAACGTTCACGTTTTACATGTATATTTCTTGTACTGAAGGGTTGGTACTGACACTGATGAATATGATTCCTACGACGTGTGATATAATTATCAATGTATTGCATTGAAATATGTTCCACTCTTAAGTAAATCGTTTTAACAAAATCTACACATTTGTAAATAATAGGCAAGATTCCAAGTGCAGTAAAAAGAGGTATATTCGCGAAATACACACGACGAGCTGCATAAGGCTGACTTAATTTCAGGGGTTCTGAAAACGTGTGTAACATAATGAACAGAATTTAGTGTTCAATTCATTTATATGAATATTTCATTTGAGAGTTGACTGAATTGAGGAACCCAGATATTTTTTACATTAACATCAGCCAATTGTATATTGTTCATTTTTCAAGGTGCATGTGAATGCCTGTTTGATATGCAAAACTCCATTGAGACTAGTTTTCCTTCGCCCAGCATTAACAATTAATTTATTACGAAACAGATTTGTAACATCTGAAATCGTACTATTTGTTCACATTTTGCAAAGAATATTCGTGTCATCAAGAAATGGAACTGTTTTCTCCGTTTTTTAAAGGATAAGGTCATCTTGTTTATGTATAAAAGAAATAGAAAAGTGTCTAAAATCTGCGGGATCCCATGCTCAATTGGCAAAGTCTTGAAAAATTAGTAAATAATGTTCTTTCGCAACAATACTGTATCTATATTCTTCGTGGTTGATGTTTAAGGTTCCTGGATGTACAATCTACGGTTACAACACGAATCCCGTAAGGTGAGTTTGAAAGAAAAATATTCTGGTCAATGATGTCAAAAACTTTCCTAAGAACTAATATAGATGATTCCTTTTGGTACGTTGATGAAGCAACATGTATAGGGAATGAAAAAATAGCAGTTTCGGTAGATTCTGATTTTTAAATGCATTTGAGTGTCTTAAACGGTTCGTTTTCCTGGGAAAAGTTTCCATTCATATAAAGAAAAGGGTCATACATTTGACAAAACTGACGAAGAAATTGGCCGATAATTTTGAATTTCATTTTTGTTGCTTTTTTAAAAAAGAGGCTTAATGTTTCCTATTTCTAAAACATCTGGCAATATTCTAGCACATAAAAAGACAGTGAAAATGTGAGTTAATAATGGCAATCGCACACGTTTTTAATAAAAACTCCGAAAATTCATCTGACGCAGCAGAATATTTATTTTTTAGTTAATTCAATTCCATGATTCCTTATTTTACGTGGCGAGGCTCAGACCGTGTTACATGCACTAAATCTACACCATGGACAACGACTACTTCCTCGAAGGAGGACTAAGAAGATTTTTCCGCCCTTAAAATCTACGTCTTGAATAGGTTTGAAACTTGCGTATAACAATCCGATGTGCTAACGGTTATACCACCGTAGCCGCAAGTTTACTATTTTTGAATGATTGTACCGCAAGCTTCTGATGATTTCACTAGAAGAAATTTCGGAAATAAACAACGAGGCGTAAATTTTTGGAGAACGTATGGTGCTAAATTTTGTTTTGTTCTGTTGTGAGATCAAGTGCAATTCTTGAAATGTGTTGGTTGAACTGACTTGCTGCTTTTATGGGATCGCTACTCCCTCTTTTACTATCCTTTAAAAATACTTTCTCCGCAAATTTATTAGATGATATGGTCATTTTTATAATATTGCACATTGATTTTGTTTCGTTATTAGCCTTCAAATTATACAGACAATTCTTGACTATGCTATTACTTAAACTGCTGGAAATCAAGTGATACGTTATGATGTTTACAAATACAGTGAGTGCGTTTGTCGGTTGCGTGTACAGTGTGTGCGTGCGTTTGTTTGTGCGTGTACACGGTCTCAAAATGCAGTAGAGAGTTTGTGAGTCTATGGTGAGTCTAGGCTAAGTGTTCTATATTAAATGTTTATTTCAATATAATTTATTCCATAAAGCGCCGCAGAGTACAAGTAAATGTAAAGGTGCCGATAAACATGTAAATTAAAATTAAAGTTTTGAAGTTTGTAGGGTGTATGAGGCGCATCCAGAAACTAAGTTTACGTTGATCGTCATAAAAATAAACACATTTTCACTGAAAAACTTTATAAAGCAGATAGAGCACACGTTACATTATTTTTCCACATAATCATTACAAGAAATGGACATTTGCCATACCGTAGAACATTTGTTTTATCCTGCGTCCAGGATCATATCGTCCATGGATGTTTTGGAAACTGTTTCCGTTTTATTATGGGAATTATAATTTGGTGTTGTGCGTTCTTATAGAAGAAATCAAGGGTCATCTTTCGTCAACATATTAGCTTTATTAAGTTAGCCGGCTTTCGACGGTTTGCTCATCGCAGTCTCGCTGCTTTCGGCAAAAGACTGTCGACTGTCACAGACGACAGACTTTTGTCAGCAGCGACACTACGATGAGACGGCAAAGCCGTCGAAAGCCGGCTATCTTAATAAAGCTAATATGTTGACGAAGATGACCTCTTTGGTTTCCGTTTTAATTTGAAAGCACAATATTTGTATTTGGAAATCATAAAGATATTTTATTTTCGTTATTTTTATTGCAATATTGTCTGTCACTTATCGTGAATTATACTCTGCATTTTATTCTTTGGTAGCTGTTAATTTGAAGAAGCTGAACGGTTTCGGTAGCTGAACTTCTTCATGAGGTGACGGAGGTTAAGCAGCTCGAGGCACCTGAAAATCCCTGGATGGATGACCGTCAGATAACCCGAATTCTAAGCAGCCCTGACCGTTAGGAATAAACGGCAATGACAGTGCACTGAAGTGACAAAAGTCATAGGTTAGCAATATGCAAATGTACAGATGGCAGTAGTATGGCGCACAAAAGGTATAAAACAGAAGAGTGTTGGTAGAGCTTTCATTTGTACTCAAATGATTCATGTAAAAAGGTTTCTGACGTGATTATGCTCGAGCGATGTGAATTAACATATTTTGAACGCGGAATGTTAGTTGGAGCTAGAAGCAAGGGACATTCCATTTCGGAAATCGTAAGGGAATTCAATATTCCTGAGATCCACAGTGTCAAGAGTGTGCTGAGAATACCTAATTTTCAGACATAACTTCGCACCACAAACAACGCAGTTGCCGACGGTCTACACTTAGTGACCGAGAGCAGTGGCGTTTGAATAGAGTTTTTAGTGCTAACAGACAAGCAACACTGCGTGAAATAAACGCAGCAGTCAATGTGGAACGTATGACGAATGTATCCGTCATCACAATGCGGCGAAATTTGGCTTTAATAGGCTTTGGCAGCAGGAGACCGACTCGAGTGCCTTTGCTAACAACACAAAATCGTCTGCAGCGACTCTCCTGGGGTCGTGAGCATATCGATTAGATCCTAGACGACTGGATATCCTTGGTTTCGTCAGATGAGTCCCGATTTCAGTTGGTAAGAGCTGATAGCACGGTTCGAATGTGGTGCAGACCCCATAAAGCTATGGACCCTAGTTGACAACAAGGCGCTTTGCAAGCTGCTGGTGGCTCCATAATGATGTGGGCTGTTTTTACAAGAAATGGACTGGGTCCTCTGAACCAACTGAACCGATCGTTGACTGGAAATGATTAAGTTCATCTACTTGGAGTCCATTTGCAGCGATTCAAGGTCTTTATGTTCCCAAACAACGATGGAATTTTTAAGGATGACAATGCGACCATGTCACCGGGCCACAATTGTTCGCGATTGGTTTGAAAACATTTCGGTCAATTCTGGAAAGATTTGGCCACTCAGAACGCCGACATGAATCCCATCGAACATTTATGGGACATAATCGAGAGATCAGTTCGTGCACAAAATCCTGCACCGGCAACAATTTCAAACATATGACCGGCTGTAGAGGCAACACAGCTCAATATTGCCGCAGGGGACTTCCACCGACTTGATGAGTCCATGCAATGTCGCGTTACTGCATTTCACCGTGCAAAGGAAGTCCTACACGATGTTAGAATATTTCCCATGACATTTGTTCCCTCAGTGTATATTTTCTCTTATTGTTCTGTATTCTTTTTTATTGAGGAGATGCTGACGAGGTTTTCTTGATGTAATTACATGGTTTAAATAACTGAAATCATCTTCGTCAACTTACTAGATTTCTTCAGATAGCCGACTTTAGACGGCTTTGTCGTCATCAAATTATTTACTTTCAACAAATAACACAGTCATTTGGAATGAACATTATCCTTCCAGATAATCTGTACAGCAATTATGTCCATTTACACCACAACAATTCAGAATTGAACATTTCTTATAATAATTCCCTTATTTTCAATTAAAAAATTTACATCCAAATTTGATTCACACACAGCAATAGAAATTTAATTTAAAATGTAAACACTGAACTGTATATAAGGTATATCGAAAAAAATAGAAGTCAATGGCTTAGTGATTAAAGTTAGTTTTCGATGCAAGAACAACATCGGCACCAGAACCGCTTTAAAAATGAGTTTTAGGGTACCACAAACCCCATAAACATCCCATTTTCTGCCTTTTTTCGCTACTTTTTAGAAAATAA
>CAXIVR010000031.1:0-28097 GCA_964035755.1 Teleogryllus oceanicus | reverse complement strand
TAAAACCCTTTCCCCTTATTTTGACTTAAAAAATGTCCAGTGGTGACAAATATCAAATGGTGGGAATACAGGGCCCAAAACCAACTGAAAAACGTTTTCCCCGAAACTCAGGGGTCAGAAAACTGGTCAAATCAACGAGGGGGGGTTTTAAATTTTCCTTGAAGAATTACATTTTTGGGACTAAATTTAAAACGGTTATCGGGTCAAATGGATTCACTAAAACAAATACATTTTCTTTTTTTTCCAAAACAGTGACAAGGGTGAAAACTTTTTCAAAGTGAATGCAAAATGTATTAAAAACTTCACTATCAATTGAAGGAGGTTAGGTTAAATTTTATTAACGAATATAAAAAATCATTTGTAAAAATTTTTTAAAAAAAGGGGGAAAAAATAATTAAAAATTATAAGTAAAAAGTTTAGAAGATCTTAAAACCCAAAAATAAATAAATATTTTCCCAAAAAATTTTATTTTTTAAATTCAGACTTAGTTAAAACAGAACGCGGAAAGAAAAAAAAAGGATCGCAGATCGATCCCCCGTACCTGATTAAAACCCGATGTTAGGGATTTAGCCAGAGAGAGTTACAGATCTTTCACAATCCAACCTTTAATGATCAGAAACGAAAAATTTTTTCAGAATTTCCATTTTCTCTGAGAACAAAACTAAAAAAATTTTATTTTTCAAAGACCGACTTTATCCGAAATTTTGAGATCCCAAATTCACCCCCTTTTTTTTTCCTATATTGTGACTAAATGCGGCATTAGATCACCTACAAAACATGGCGAATAATCATTGGAATAACTTTAAAATTACTTATTTTCTTTTAAAAAATTGGGACTGAATGAATGCTCAACACTTAGTCCAGTCTCCCCCGCACAAAAGATATTCCATCAAAACATTGTTTATTTAAAAAATGGAGATAATAAAAAATATTGATTTTTTCACAACCCCCAAATCGTATTTATGTTTTGGGTTAATACTTTTTGATATTTTGCTCCACCTATGAAGACTTAATTAAACTTTTTAAAGAAGCCCAAAAAAGAAATAAATTATCAATTGTTAAAAAAATTTGGGGGAGGGTTTCTGAGCTTTTTCACAAAAGGGAATTTTTAATGATTTCAATAGCCCCAAGGAACTTTGTTAAACTTAAAAAAATTTTCCCTTTTCTAAATTGTTAAAAAAACGAAGAAATGCCCTTTTATTAAAAATTTTTTAAAATAAACCCAGAGACTGGGGGTTCTGATTTCTTAGAATTTTAAAATGGGAAAAATTTATAGTGATTATACCCCTTGGTACAGACTTTTTCATATTATTTCTAACCTTTAAAAAATATATAATAAAATTTTCGGAGACACTTTAAATATTTTAGTATCTTTAAATTTCGTTTCTCATTCTTTGAATAAAAGATCCCAGCACACAATTTTAAAAATTCACTCTTTACAAAAACAAGTTTGTTTCCCTTAAAAGAATTTTGGAAGTCCCCCTGATGACAGTGATTAATGTTTTCCCAGTCATCAGGTAAAACCCTTTTGGCAGAATTTGATCTGGCGTAATTTCTGTTCTAGGAACCAGGAGCATAACCCCGATGAGGCACAACGCAGCACCTTCAGCACCGATGGGGGCGAAATTAATTCTGTCTTAAAATTTTATTGTTTTTATGACATACTACATTTACCATTTCATAAACCACTTTCTTGAAAAGAATGCGAATCATCAGCGCGATAGTATTCTATAGGATTCTGTTAGAAATTTTATTCGAATTTTGGTAGGGTTTTTAAGTAGCTTCTATCCTGAAAACTTATCTTCCCCCCTTCCCCTACCCAAAAGGAGATTCCAATTGGAAAGCCCCAACGAACCCCCAAAAAAACACGCTTCGAGAACCCAGTATTCTAACTTTTTATTTTAAAACCAAAACACAACTAAAAATTTCAAATTTGCATTCGTTATTATTAAATTGAAAAAAATTAATGATATTGCAAAAAGATTTAATTATAAAAATTATTGATTGTTTTTTAAAGAAATAATAATGCTTAAAATTTAAAAAACGAAGTAGTTGTACTAAAACCAAAATTTCTTCCCAATTTGTCACATCCCAAATTATTATTCATGAAATTGGGGGAAAAAGGGTTTTTTAACCTAAGATCTTTATTTTCAATTTTGTAGATTTGAAAAAATTCTTTTTAATTTTCAAAAAAATAGAGGTTTTGAAAAAAAGGATCCACCCGGGCCCGTCAGATAGCGAACGGGGCTTTTGGTCGTCTCTGATGGGAAAAAACCGCCCTTTAGGACTCGTAAGTCTTTTAAAAAAAAAATTTTAAATTTCAAAATTGGGCAATTTTACTGAAACACGCCATAACAAAAAAAAAATCATCTTCTGGATTGAAAATCACAAGTTAGCAAGCGCAGGACCACGAGTTAAATTCGGTAAAGGGTTTCGTTTTAGTTACCACTTGAAAATAGTTAAATATAATAAAATAGATAATGGGAAAAATATTTTTAATTTTTGTTTTAAGTGATTTTTTGTTTAAAATATTGTAATATATAATATAATATAAAATGTATAATATATAAATCAATTTTAAAATAGTTAAAAAATAATAAAAGAATTTTAAATAACCTGGGAAAAATGATTTTTTTTGGGTTTAAGAAATCATTTTGCATGCCTGCTCAAAAGAAAAAAAGTGATTCTTTTTTAAAAGCAAAAAATGTGTATTTTTACATTTTTTAATAAAAGGGGTTTAAAGCAAATAAAAATTTTTTAAATTAAATGAATTTCAATTTGTTGATAGTAAATTCTTTTAATGTAAATGGTACTGAAACATAAATTGATCGGGCTCTGCGGCTGTTCACTTTTTCACGGCTTGGCCCTTGTCCGGGCGAAACGCCAGGGGCCCCCAAACCATCGAGCCAATCTGATGCAAGGCCTAACAAATACGACCCAAAATGGCGGGCTGTAGTTCAGATGTGAATATTTCCAAAAAAAATAATGGAAGAAACACTTGTATGAAATAAAATAAATTATTTAAAGTATATAAACACATAACCACTGTTAACACAATTCTTTTTTAAGAAATTACTTTATATCAGATAAAATAAACCAATTTTTGAACGTTTGTTTTATACAATTTTAAATTAAATTCTGTCCAAACCAATTTTTGAACTTTATAAATGACCATTTATCGAATTTTGATAAGAAAAAAGTTATAAATTGCTATTTTTAATTGTTCTTGTATATTACATTAGCAAAATGCAAAATCTGTTTATCTTGAATTTAGGACTGTGAAACATTTTTAAAAAAAGAAGAAATTCAAAGACCAACTGTATTTTTAACTTTAAAAGTAACAATTAAACTAGATATTAACAATTAATTTGCATCTCTTTCCAAAATTGTTATTTTGCTATCATCAAATAAAGGAAAATTTTGGGGGACCTCCCCGGCCAATGCGCACATTTGCAATTGTTTATAAAATTTTAATTGTTGCAAAATTGTTAATCCGCGGTTTTGTTCTGGGACTCAGAAAACTCTTCCCACATTAAATTAAAATTGGAAATTGTTTATAATTTCAAATTTTGCAATTCTTTTTCTCTCATCTCAATTCCCTTGCCCGTCAAAATTCCGCAACCCAACCGGACTATCGCCTTTCTTTTTCGTGATCCCAAATTGTTTATGGATCTTCCGCGTCCAACCCCACTTTTTTCCAACCCCCAATTCATTCGTTTGGCAGTCAAGTAAAAAATTCAAATATTTTTGCAGTGTCTTGCTTTCTGCTAATTAAATTGTATTGACGTTTTAGGTGGTAAATTTAAAAAGTCTCGTATTATTTTCACAAAAAAAACGTTTATTTTGTTTCTTAACACAATCACTGAAAACACGATTTTTATTTCCTCCTTCTCTTCAGTTATTTACACTGCTTTTGTTTTATTTACCCCTTCTTTGATTTTTTACCCCCTTCTTTGTTTATTTTCCTCCTTTTGCACCTGCACATCTAACCCTGGCCACGTTCCTGCACTGATCCAGTTCGATGCACGGCCCAATTCACGTCACCGACCACGTACGATGCACTGACCGGTTCACTTCACTGAGCACACTCCTGCACAGCTTCCCCGCGATGCACAACACTTACAGTTCGCTTCCTGCGGTCAAGACGACTCCGGTCCCCGGGCCCGTCCGTATTTATACCTGTCAAGACAATCCGAAACTTCCGGACCCCGCGCTGTTCTGGGTGATCCGCCGGCAGGTGATGAAACCCGCTCGCGGGCAGCTCGGGGCCCGGCAGATGACGTAACTCGAGACAACAGGGACCTCGAAGTGGCGCGGGGATGACGCAATATTCGTTCCCTACCCCTCCATTTGCGATCCGTCTCGGGCGCGTTTATAAAATCTCCGATACTTGCGCTGGGCCTCTTTGGTTGGAGGTTAAAAGGTGGCGTAATTGTCTTCTTTGGATATGACCATTCCGTTGGTGCGAGACAAAAGATGCAAACCCCGTGTCCGGAACAATTACTTAACATGCTTCTCACTATTCTCAGTTCAGTATAAACCACATAGTTTGGCCGGCAATCTTCTGGACGTTGTCTTGCAGTACTTGGGGGGTAATTCAATCAATTTTCCCAAAAAAAGTTTTTCTAGGATGCCGGTATGATTTATTTTTTGTGAAAAGGTAATAAACAAAGATGACGTCGTGCAGATGCAGTCTTCCCCAATATCTTTTTTGGGTTCTTTAATTCTTCTACCCTTTCCCGTATTTTCTCTTGAATCGAAACACCTCTGGTCATATCTAAACCCCTGGGCAACCAATGCCCAATCATTTCCTGGGGTGGCCAAACAGCCCCGTTCCCCTCCATTGTTACCACAAAAGCGCGTGCTTTTCATTATGGACAAAACTCGTAAATGTGCACTCTTGCATGTCAGTTCACAAACTCGTCTCTTTCTTCATCATTTCATTACTTCCTGCTGGGGCCCACCGTTCAATAACGCTCGTTTTTTCCATTCGGCAATTTTTAATTCGGTGAAAAATCTTTATCCTCTTCGACCTCGTACGGTCCTTCCCTGTGTTGTAATTTTGGCCCCAAAACCGGCGGCATTGGGGGGGTTCAAACGATCTCGGTTGATAACCCCCTCCCAGCGATTCCCGGTCTTTCATCCTGTCACTTGCGATTTGGATTCTTTCCGCACCTGGTTATGAATTACGTCCTTTTTCCGTCTTGGGTCATTTCAAAGTCTTCCCCGGCTTTTTTTATTTCAACCACTTAGATCCTTAGACAGTTCCCGGCCAAAAGGGATATTGAGCGTTTGATTGCCCCATGAACAGATGGCGGTGGCTAGAAGAAAAGATGTATGTATTGGTCCCGTCGCTTTGGGTGATCTGCGACCTTCGCTAAATTTTTTCCCCATTGTTCTGTTCCGCCCACCATTCCGTCTGACTGCGGATGTAGGGCTGTCGTTCTTTTTTTCTTTTTCCCAAAGTTCACCCCCCTTAAACACTGCGGATTCAAGTTCCGTCCCAGTCTGTAATTCAGTGGCACCCAAATCGCTCCCCCTTTCCCTTTCCAATACTTCGGAATAGCATGGCCTCGGCTAGTAGGATATGCTTCAACCCATTTGCTGAAATAATCCATAGCCACGAGTATGTATTTATTTCCATCATTTGACAAAAGGGGACCCAAGTCAATGGCAATTCTTCGAAAGGACCCCCAAACTTTTTGCCTCATCTTGCTCTTCTCTTTTTTTTTGGGCCCATTGCTGGTAGCACAAACTTGACCTTTGTGAAAATTTTTCCCATCCTGCTTCAATTCCCCATAAAATCGTTCGCGCACTTTCTCTAAGGTTTCGTTATCCGAGGTGTCCCCCCGGTTCCATCATGCAATTTTTTCAATATTTCAGGGACCCTTACTCTCGGGAACAATATCCTCCCCTTCGAGCCTCTTCACTTTCCAGAACCGTTTCAGAACCCTTCCTCTTCAGTAATCGAAACCCTGCGCCCAATTATTTTACTGCAAACAGGAGCTATTTCTTGCCAACTTGGTCTCCCCTGCTTTTTCCATTTCCCAAAAATGTTTCAATTCCCTGTCCTCTTTTTTTTCTTTCTGAATTCTCTGGATTGCCATTGGTCTTTCGAAATGACCCTTGGTGGAAAATCTTCTCTTCCCGACAACAATGCTTGCAGTTTTCAGGGCACGTCTTCTGGGAGAGCATCGGCATTCCGGTGACTCTTCCGCTTCGATGTTCTATTCTAAATTTAATTCTTGCAATCTTTCAATCCATCGGGGCTTGCCTTCCGTTCGAAGTTCACCCATTTCAAAGCAGCATGATCCGTTCTCAAAAAATTCTTTACCGTAGAATTTTGTAAAAATGTTCAATTTCCCCACAAGTAATTCTCTTCGGGTTACACAAAAGTTGCGTTCTGGCTTTGATGCACTTTCTATAGTAACCGATTACTCTCTCTCCGTCTTGTATCTGATAATACCCTCCCAAAACCAACGTTACTTGCGTCATATCAAAATAATTCCCTTTAGGTAGTGGATAGCTCAATTGGGGCCTCAGCATGGGGGTTTTTAAACTTTTCGGGGCGTTGGCGATCTTGTCCCATTAAACAAACGCTTTTCTTCTGTCAGCTAGTCGCGGTTTCGCGATGTTGGGAAATCCCAAAACATAGCGGGGATAATAGCTAAAAGACCCAGGAAACTTCTCAGTTCATGTTTATCCTTTGGCCGCCCTTCCTTTGGGTTTAACCTTCTCCCGGGTCAGGTTTCTCCCCTGCCCAAACTCATGTCAGGTAAATTACCTGCTTCCCAAATAAATGGCATTTCTTTGGGCTAGTTTCAAGTTCCTCCTTCAACCTCGAACACCTGTTCTAGGTTATTTTGTGTCTTGAAAGATTTTTCCCAAAAAAATTATATCGTCAGGTAGACAAGACATGTCTCCCGACAGACCTCCCAACCGGGTTTCCCTCAATCTTTTCAGATGGCGGGCTTTCACGTCCCAAAAGGGATTACAAACTGCCACAAACCTGATCCGATGGTAAATGCAGTCTTCTCTCGATCTCTGGGATCTAATTCTACTTCCCTTCCCTTTTCAGGGCAATTCGGGAAAATCTTTCCCCAAACGTTCAACATGTCGTCAATACGGGGCAATGGATAGCTATCCTTCTTCGTTACATTGTTGGCTGTCAAATCGCACAGAACCGAGTCGCCCCTCTTTCTTCTTTACCAATACGACGGGGAAGCCCCCGGACCCGGATGGTTCGATTCGCCATCCTTCTTCATCTCTTTAATAATTTATCTCTTCTTCTCTTCGACAAAGGGAATCTTCTAGCAGCGGCGAATCGGTGTGGGGTTTCCGGTGTCTATTGGTGACGAACAATATCGTCTTTCCTTTTACCGTCACTGCATTAAAGACATGCTGGGGCGCCGTTTTGGTCTTCAGCCTTATGACACTCTTCCGGGGGCTTTTCTCCTCTGTAACCAGATTCTGCAGTCGTTCAGGGAAATTTTTAGGTGGTGGTTCGGGACGGGTTCCCTTCTGCAAAACCGGGATACCGTAGAACAAATTCCCAAACACTGTTCCTTTTTTCAACTTAACAGGATGTGATTAATGTTCGGGATTCTCACGGATTTTCTATTCATTTACCAGTTCTTTTAAATTCCTCAAATGTTTGTCGTGACCCAGATTCAGAATACAATCTCTCCAGCTGGAACGTCGCCCTCGGGCTCCCCTTTTTAAAAATCGCTACGTTCCGTCAAGTTACGTCGTCAACCGTAATTACATTCACGGCAAAGTTGTTACGTGAATGTAAACCACCTCCCCTTCGTTGAGTCTCAGCACACCGTTCGTAAATCCCGCTGACACCCATATTTCATAATATCCATTCCTAAAAAACTTCTTCTTCTATATCAGCGACCAAGGCATGATTAAAAACAACAGTTAATAGCAAAAGGCATCCATTTTCCTCAACATTCGCCAGTCACCGGTGGTGTTCGAAGCTTCCCTTTGGACGGCATAAGATGAGATGATTTGGAAAATCGGTTCTATAATGCTCTTGGTTGCACCCGTATGCAAAAGTAAGGCGCCTGGCCTTTCATTTACAAATGCATCTACGTAAACGCTGTCAGACCGGTTTCGAATGGACTTGACGTGTATTTCGTAAGGTGGGGCTCTTGTTTGACAGGTCGATGGATGCCCCCTTCCATCAACCTGCTTTAGTTTCCCTGCTGGCTGCTAGGTTTACCAAGAGACTGCTGCTCTCCTTGCTGCTTCAGTGGACGGTCACATCGACTTTTCACGTGCCCTAATTCTCCACAATTCCAACATCGAGGTTGTCGCCTTTTGCCACTAGAAATGCGTGCGTCCACCAACCTCTCCACCATTGCCTCAAAATATTTTTCGTCATAAGTATCGACGCCGGTTTGCAATTCTCGTACTCGTCCGTCACGTTTCGATGCTCTTTTTGCAACCTGGAAGTCTAGTGCTTGACTTAATGCGTCAGCTAAGGTTTTCGGTCTTGCCAGTCTCAATGCTTGTTGTGTTTCTGCATCATGTAGCGCTTCAATAAAGCACCGGACGGCTGTGCGTTGCAGGGAACTCTCCGAGGCATCAGGGTCCGAAAGGGGCGCCAGACGAAAAAATCAGCTTCCAGTTCTTGAAGACTCTTCAGGCTTCTGAACACGATTCCTTAGCTGGGTAAAATACATGTCTTCCCGGTGCGCTTGCCCGTACCGTGTTTCGAGTCTCTTGACAATTTGCTCGAAGTTGGACTGTTCATCGGTCAGTATTGTCTCTAGAATATCGACAGGGGTTACCACGCAAAGCCAAAATCAGGGCCTAGCACAATCTGTTGCGGACCAGCCATTTACTACGTCGCAGCAGCCTTGAATTGCTTCAAATAATTCGACCATGAAGAAGTGCCATCAAAGGTAGGTGGTTTTACTCGTGCTTTTCCCAGTGGCTCCCGTACGGTGGCTACTGGCGCCATTTCTAGTGGTTCCTGTACGATGTTTATATTCGATTTTTCTGTTGAGGGAGTAAAAACCTTCAGCTTCTCTTCTAACAGATTTAGTAACTTTTCCTCATTCTTCAATATTTTCTCATATCTTCTCAATTTTCTTCCATTTCTTCTCGAATCAATTTATTATTCTGCGTTATCTTCTGTTCCACTTTTCTTCCAAAATCCTGGAATTTTCGATCAATTTTTCTTCTATAGCTTTGGAGTTTTCAGTCAGTTCTTCTAAAATTCTGGAATTTTCAGTTAACTTGCTTCTAAATTTCTGAATTTTCCATCAATTCTCCTTTTAAAACTCTGCCCTTTCAGATCCCGTAAAACTTTTGTGAAACTCATCTTGATTAATGTTTTAATTCACCACTCGTTATACCCCACACCTGACACCAATTGTTACGTTTTTAGGTGGTGAATTAAAAGTCTCGTATTATTTTCACTAAAAAAACGTTTATTTTGTTTCTTAACACAATCACTGAAAACACTTGATTATTTATTTACTACACTTCTCTTGATTTATTTACACTACACTCCTCTTGCACACTCGCACAGTCCTAAGCACTGGCCACAGTTCACTGCACTGATCACAGTTCGATGCACTGGTCACAGTTCACGTCACCGACCACAGTACGATGCACTGACAACGGTTCACTTCACTGAGCACACTCACTGCACAGCTATCCACCGCGATGCACACACTTCACAGTTCAGCTTCCACTGCGGACTCAAGACTGACTCGCGGTCGCCGGCCGTCGCGTATTTATACCTGTCAAGACAATCCAGAAACTTCCGGACACCGCGACTGTTCTGGAGTGATCCGCCGGCAGGTGATGCAACCGCGCTCGCGGGCAGCTCGTGGTCGCCGGCAGATGACGTAACTCGAGACAACAGGGACCTCGAAGTGGCGCCGGGGGATGACGCAATATTCGTTACAGTATTAACGATTTGTGACTTACGACAAATCGGTAGAAAGTGTTGCTCTTGAGCTTTTTTTACTTTCGAAATTTAATTTCTATTCTTCATGTATCTTTGAAACAGTAGTTTGGTTATTTTGATTCGTCTGTGTTATCAATAAATTCTCTGGCAAATTTCAAAACGCTGAGACTAACTGTTGTCCTGCAAATTTGAAGATTTCTTTGTGGTTGGATGCATGCATATTAGTGATAGTATGATTATTGCATGTTCGGCTTGTACTGTACTCCTTTATTATTATTGTTATTATTATTAATATCGTTATTATTATTAATATTATTATTAATGTTAAGTGTTATTATTATTGTAATTATTGTTAATTAACTGCCACCGGGTCATACCCAATTGCAGTTCAAATAAAATGTATGCTATTCACTGGTACAAAGTGTATGCCAGTATAATTAACGAGGAAATTCATTATCAACAAATTATTTTGCAAAATGCTTTTGGACAGAGCGGTGGCATGATAGATCATTTTCATATTTGTTCCACGAGTCAAGTTTTAGGCAGCAGATATATTCTGTGTATTATTTTTAATTTTGGTGAAATTGAATCACATGTGAATTTTGAAACAGAACCATTCATTTTTTACCTGTAATGAATAGAGGAATTCTATATCAATAGAGGAATTCTATGATGTCTCATTTGTTAATAATTTAAAGAGTAATCATGTATATTTGACACCGGGCTTGAGCAATCCTCAACTCTAAGGCAAGCAACGCTTATCATTGGCTCTTCTAGTAATACAAGTGGCCTATCCTCGGAAGATTTTCCCATTCTCCTTGCCTTAAAAGGCATGAGAGGCCGAGTCTGTAGAATGTGGCAGCAATCCAATAACACTTCCCTCCCCTGGAGAATGCTTCGTTACTCCCTTTTGTGGGAACACGTTCTTGTCGTGTATTATATTGTGAAAAATAATTTAAATTCAATATAATAAACGAATAAGAGTTTTAATTACATTGTAATGCTACACACATTTAAATATAGAAATAAGACATGCCACTAAACAGTATACACATGTTTTAGGAAGACGAAAATTCTATCTTATTATAACACACATTTGTATACTTTTCACAAACAATATTTAGAAGTACACCATCAATCTGATGATTTGTTCTGGTAATAATCGATCTTATACATAATCGACATATAATGATAGAAATTTCTAATGTCTGGTATGGGAAATTCAGTATGAGCTCAGTTAATTTTAATGAGAGAGCAATTTTGCGATGAAAATGTTTTTTTAATGCATATATTCCAAATCCATATACTTCCTTACATTAATTAACGTTGTTTCCATTTCCATTGAAGGCAAGGCATTAACATCCCTCACGCGCTATGTTTTGAAATTACCCTCAGAGAGGTCGCTTGCTCGAGTCGCCGTGTTATTGGATTGAACTCTTGAAATGTTCTGTTCATACAGTAGTTCCCGAAACACGTTAGTTCCAACAGGTCATCTCAAACTTATAATAGTCACACCCTACTTTCAAACATTAGTAGATACCGCGGACTGTGAGACCGCACATAAAGTTCTAAACAAACTTCATTCTCGTTCATGAGCATGTGTTAATCTGTCCAACTTTTTTGTGTCGGAGGGGCTGTGATTCTTGGGAAGATAATAGTGCAGTGGACATTGTAACAACTCTCTGCACCTAAGCAAGTTCGTTTCCTAGTGTGGACAAAACTTTTGGGAATTGGAAACCTTTCTGCGGACTTCATGAGTTATTATAATATTGAGATTACCAAATAGTGCGTCATATTATCATTATAGTTTTAATTCCATTTTTTGTCTATCATTTTATTTGCAGTTTAATCAGTTTTCTGTTTCTTATATAATTTTGTTAATGTATTTTAGGAATGGGGTTTAACTGATGCCAATGTTATTCTTAATTTAAGCGAGATTGCGGTTTCCAAGTACTCGCGGTTCAAGTCACATCTTATTGCGATCGGTGAGCTGAAGAATACCTGCATTAAGAGTGGACTGACAGTATGCCAAGCTTCAGAAAAAAAAATTAAGAATCTCGAAGGGAATATTGATGACTAAAATAAAAGATTGTAAAATGTTGCGATCATAATAGTTGTGAGTATCAATCAAATAATATCCTAGCAGAATCTATCAAATCTATCAAGGGCTGCAGTTTTGCCCGCATGGGCATTCGTGTTCCTATTTATGCCTCATGGTGCTGTCACTCCAAATCGTCGCTGCAGCGGGCAACGAAAGAAATTTGAGCGCGGAAACATTCCTGGGAGGTGGGTAACTGAATTACAAAAGATATCAATGTTTTCGTGAGTTTTTTATTAAATAAAACATTAAAACTGTTGTAAAAAGCGCTTATTTATTGGAAAATAGAAAATTCGTAATAAAATTTTCTGAAATAGAATTATACAGAGTCTCACCAACTATGGCCACCTCATAACTTTTAAACGGTTCCGTTATCTATATGCAGTTTTCGCTTAACAATGCGGAATCATGGGAGAGTAATGGCGGTGAGATATAATTCGAAATATTTTTAGTTTTCGAGAAAATTAATTATCTTTGATTGTTTAAATGGAACCATATATTTTTTTCACTGGCGTTAGATAATCATAAATAGATGCATTGATGTAACATACGTAAATGTTTTGATAGTATATTGAGTATAAAATAACACTTTCAGACATGTGATTTTGAACTAAATGTACGAGATTTCCCGTTAGCAACCGTTGCTTTTGTCGCATTTAGAGAAGATTGTCTTTGCGGCGCCGGCAATTTGCGAGAACGGGGAAGGGTCCGAAGGCCATTTTTCCCCAAAAGCGACAATGTCGACGGCTGCAAGAGAAAAAATTGCACGTTTACTTTCAAATCTGCAGTCTCATAATATAAACATATAAAAGCAGGTTTATACGGTTATATTATTATCGGTTTTTTGCATCACTACCAATGCGTGAACTATTTTTATTTAATCCAAAATATCAAAAATACTAATCAGTTACCTATCCGTTTGAATTCATGTAATTCTGCAATTACAAAGTTGATTGTGAATGAACTTATAATAATTAAGTAATTTAAATTAATTAAATTAAGTTTAAAAAATTAGAGACTATTGAAATATTTTATTGAAATTTCTCAAGAAAATGTTTCAGTCTATCAGAACGGATGGCGCTTTCTCTAATTGTAAATTGGGAGTCAGAAAATAAACGGACGCAGAATATTGCCTAGGAAGTGAGAAAAATGAATGTTACGCAACACTGTCGCTTAATGTCATCATTCGACGACTTTCTTGCTATCGAACTATCAAAATATTTTAGAAGAGAACATTATTATTTAGCTTCATTAGTTAGCATAGAGTACTCGATAAATGGATTAGACGTACTGTTTTCGTTAGGACTATCGGGGCTTTAACTTCACACGGTAAAGAAGTTATTTTGCTCAATGAACGTAAGTTAAAATTAATAGTTTTTACGAACGTTATTCTGGTGTTTCCATCAAAACAATTGTAATATCAAAAAACTAGACTATTACAAATTAGTTTTATGAATCAAAATTTCGAAAAACGTACTGCTAGCACTTCGAGTTAGAACATTCTAATATGTAATTTCAGTTCATTGTCCTTGTAATTTACGCAATTATTGTGGAGTGGATATTTAAGTCAGAAAATAACTCCAGTCACTCGTATTGTTTCAGGACAGTTTTGGTTAACTGGGCCAGATATGTTTTTTATTTGATTTATTATTTTTTGCTTTTGTTTATCTTAGGTTAGCCAAACTTAATTTTTATAATAAAGTTAATATAAGAAACAGTAATACAAATTATTTATTTTCAAGTTTTATAATTTCGTGGGATGCAGAAACGTAGAGAAAAATGATACATTAACTGCAGTATGGATTAACTGAGGCTAGCTGAGGCTTGTTGTGGTGAAGTGAATTTTTAAAGAGCATGTTGAACACTATAAATAGGAGACAGATTTAAATGAAATATAACTTTTACTTTCTTGCATACCTAGTATATACAAGAGTAATATACGTATGTGAAAAGTTATGTAATGCCTGCAAAAACGGCGGATTTTCGGCAGAAAAAATTCTTTTCCCGGATCCTGATAAAAAAAAGTGGATAAATGCAGTTGATTAATAAAGAGAAAAAGTCCTCAATACGTGATGTAGCCAGAATCCGTATTTTGTTACCCTAATGCCGAAAACTCAATTAAAAGCCGAAACGCCCTCCGTCTGCCCGTCTGGAACACTACTAGCGCTAAACTAAGAGGATTTTTTTAAAATTGAAGAAAATATCTGTCTATCTATCTGTAGTTGAAGCTTTGAAATTTTGAAAACCATTCTTTAAAACTTGGGGTTTTAGATCAAGCTCCGACATTCTCAAAATTTTCTCAAAGGTTTGCTCAATTTTTTTTTCAAATCTATTGTAACAACAGCGCAAAATACATTATAAAAAGTGGCATAGGTTCTATTTTCCAGGTTAACAGGATTTTGAAAATTGCAAAATTTTGAATTTTTCTGGCGTCTTCCCCAACTAGAAAAAATTGCAATTTTCCTTCAAATGAAATTTTTGTCCATAATACTCCTTTCATTAGATCTTGCACATTGTTTTTGAAAATTTTAATAGTTTCCTCCCAAAAATATGTACAATATTTTCAATAAAAAACAACAAAAAAATGTTTTCTCTGTCTTGTCTCTCACGTAGCTCATATTTCCATTAGAGACAATTTGTTCACATTATTGTATTTATGTATACATTTGCTCTAAATAATGTTAAATAAAATTTCTCGAAAACTCAACAGTTTTTTTTGTGGTTAAAATGAGCACAAAATTCCGCATTTTCAGAAACACTCAAACGCCATTTTCTCAAAAATTGCTCCAATTTTTTGTTTCATATTTTTCAACAAATAGTACTAATTGCAGTGTTTATTAGACGTTAAATTCATTTTGTGTACCTTTGGTTTTTAAATACACAGATGTAATTTTTTGTACCTCTCATAAGTGGAAGTGTTTCAATGACTTCGAATGAAGTTTTACGAAAACTCAAGAGATTCCTCTGAAAAAGATTTTCAAATTCCTCTTTTACAGTAATGCTTAATCGCCATTTTCCTGAAACACGTCTTCAAATTTTTCAATTAAAATTTCTATTTAGAACAAGGTTTTCTTCTTTAATATTCTTGAATGTTAATATTCTATATAGTTTCTACTATTTGGAAACCGAAAAGAAAAGAAAAATGTCAAAAAATGTGTTTTGGGGGACGATAGATGACAGCTGGCGAGATAATGTAGGAAGACCTTTTAAAGCCATTCCACACAAGGGAAATCAGAAAAATGTGCTGCTAGAAAGTCTGTGCTATTTGATAGGACCTCTAGATACCTTTTTTAGTTTTTTTTAAACATTTTTCGCATATTTCATCTATTTTAACATACTTTTAGTAGTATTTTAAATAATTTTACGAGATGCAACAAATGTTCTTAACACAATCCTTGAGTAACCTATTCCATTTCTTCGTTCACAAATTTTTAATGTCAACCGTATGAAATCTAAGGTTCCTGTGACGCCTATCAACACCGTTGTGGGTGCGGCGGATTTCACGAAAACTAAAGTCAGAGATTTCCTGGTCCAGTTGAACCCAAAAATTTGCAAGTAAAGTTCACTTGAACGAAAGGCATCAGACATGATTACATCAGTAAGTATTCAACAGATTGAATAGTTCATCTGACCTTTTTTTGATCAATTTTTATGTCATTTTTTGTTTGCTTTTTTAAACATTTTTACAGTATTTTAGTGATAATGATCAATGATTTCGAGCAGCAGGGCACTAAAACTCCTCAATACAGTCTGAATTCCATTTAACACCATTTAACAAATTAGTATTGAATATTC
The DNA here is from genome assembly GCA_964035755.1 of Teleogryllus oceanicus. Lineage (NCBI taxonomy): Eukaryota > Metazoa > Arthropoda > Insecta > Orthoptera > Gryllidae > Teleogryllus > Teleogryllus oceanicus. Next base: position 12,276 of record CAXIVR010000031.1, on the reverse strand, counting down.
ATCACCGTCGCTCTACCACAGATGCTGCAGTAGCAATGATGGTTGTCACTGAACCATATCAGCCGGTGCTCTTGGGTGTTGCTTTTTTGTTGATCTTGCTGTTACTAAAGTTCTCCTGAATTCTCAATTAAAAATATTAAGACTTTTATACAGGAAGGTTTTGAGGACTTCCCCGGCCACTGTCCCCTAATCTCAAAAGATTTGGCCCAGCTAACCGCGTTAACATGAACTTCTAATAACTTTTAATACGTTATTATAACTAAACTTTAAGCATTATAGGCGGCGACAACTACATATTTCATCAATTGTAAAAAGTTAGTGATTTCATGAATATACAGTTCTTATTTTTTTATATTTATTGATGTCTAATGTTTAATGAAATTATCGACAAAATTGCACTCACCACACACTTAAAAGCGAAATATCTCTTTAAACGGGAACCACATCCAGCGACATAACAGCTTTAAATGTGCCAGGGAGTCACCCTTTAATAAATTCAAATAATTTTTCATTTCAAGAACATTTTAACTTTCTCAACATCTGCTTTTGCAATATTTTCTTTACAAGTTTTTCTCTATAGTCACTAAATACTATAAATGTCCTTTTGACTTAAAATAAATTAAAAAGAACATTTTAGGTGGGCTGACTGACTTAATCCAAAATCCCCCATGCTCACTTTACAGGATGAGTTTTTAAAATTTAGCTCTCTAAACTAGTTTATTTTCTCAAATAAATATTCTTCCCCATATTCTCACGCTCAAATAAATTAGATTCAAATTTCCTCCACATATATTGGTGCCCGATCTTTAAACGTATATTGCATGTAATATTTTGATATATATTGTGACGTAACCGAATATTGGATTAAAAAATAAATACATTTATTTTTTTATTACTTTCAGAAGCGTGCGTGCCCCCCCGGGTGCGACCTAAATCACTTCGGGACGTATCTACGCCGCTCCTTAGCGTCGCCGAGCAAGGGGTTAGTGTTTAGATAACGCCTCCGAAAACCCCTCAGGACCACCGACCAGGCTCCACGCGGGCGGGGGCGGCGCCGCTCCGTGTTTGTTTACAGGAAGTGTGCGAGAGACGTTCTGGAAAATTCCATCAAAATTACCGACAAGACGCGTAATCTGATTGGAGCAATATTATTTTCGGCGTAGTAACTTTCGGCCAGTAACAACGTCTTCAAATTTCTGTAAAACTTCCAGAACATTCCTGGGAAAATTTGGGAAAGGGTTCGTGGGCGCTGAGACCCCTGAGGGCAGAAGAAGCGGGAGGTCTTTGGACAGAGAGGCGAGGGACGCCCAAGTCGTGCGGACACAGAGGCGGGACGCTCATGTTGTACGGGTGTGGAGCGGAGGTCATCCGAGTTGTGTAGGCGCTAGGATAGCGCGAAGTACATGATTAGAGTGCGATTTTTGGTATTATCGCACCGCGTTCATTGAGTTGAGAAAAAAAGAACTTTATCTAGTAATGTTATTTGTTTCTCTGCTCGTTTACCCCCGCGCCGTGTATCGCAAGTTACGCGATTACAAAAATTACGATCTGTCGTCACCGCTACCGCCGACGTCCCAGCTGATGTCGTGTTAACTCTACTCTCTTGAATGGGAGCAGGCTGCGAGGGGGAATCCACCCTCCGCCTAAAGGGCGTGCCGTCCAGAAAAAAGGGGCCCCAGCTGTGTTGCCTGTTTGGAGGCCGTTCCCCCAGCGCGTCCTCCTGCCGCAGCGGTGATTCTAATAACTGTCGAGCTCCGACAGACAAAACAACATTCATTACGCCCTTCAGCACCTGGACTATTGTCAACATTCAGAAGTGCAGGCCGCGCTTGGCCCCTTTTTCTTTTATTTGTTAGCGCATCTCTTTTTTTGCTTTTTGTTTTGAAATTTTTGATCGTATGTTTTAAGATTGCAGAAAAAAACAAAAAAAAAAAAAGGGTTTAAAAAAACTGAGCCAGATAATAATGTCAATTTACCTTTTTTAATTTCTCATTAAATTTACATTTTTGTCTTTAAACTTTCTTTCAATTTTTGCTCTGTCACGTAGACGTCCGTCCACAACCTAAATTTCAGGCTCTACCCGTCACCTGGCTGCGGCAATTACACACGGTAGGTGGGGGCGCCCGCAGATAGCTTTCCCAAGTGGGGCTCAATTAGTATCTTTGATACCCCAGTAAACGCCCTCAAATTTAATTTGTCTTAAAATAAATATTTTTACTTTTGAATTACTGTGTTTGCTGCCGACAAATTAAATTTGAATTTTTATAATATTAAGCAAGAAATGGATGGAAGGACGTTGCTGAGGTTAATTATTTGTGGACTGTTAATGATATCAGTTGGATTTGTATTCTGTTTGTGAGTGTTACTATTTTTGTCTTGTGTTGTGGAAAAATCGTGTGCGCGTTTCAAGAAAACTGTGAAATCGCATAAGTTATTCAAAATGCTGGACGAATCAGGTGTAGACTGGGGGGTGATGACAGCTCAGGACCAGTCTACGCATGAAATCACCTTAAGTGATCTCATGCGAGTTCTAAAAAACAAGCAGAGAAATTATGAAAATTTAAAAATCGAATTAAAGAACCAGATTTCGGGGAAGTATGGGGAAATGGACGAGAAAATTAATTTGCGATTTTCAGACAGAAAATGTCAGGAAAGTTTGATAGATTAGATAACTGTTTAGATAACCAACCCCAAAACTTGTAAAATTGGAAAAAGAGGTTCGACCATGAAATCGGATCACTGAAAAATCAACTCGAGTAGGTGCGGAGAAATTGAGAACACCGTTGAAAGCTAGGTCAAGAATTGGGGAATTCAAGGACCGAACGAAAAAATTTAAAACCTACAGTCTGAAATTCACCAAATTACGAGCATGCGACAATAAAATAGAGGCGTGTTGTGAGTCAGTAAATGGAAACATTGCCGGGTTACGTGAAATGAACGGCAATCCACTCGGTTGGAAAAAAAACTCCCTAAGTTAGTCAAATTCACGAAAGGGTAGAAAATTAAAAAGATAGGTGATAGTATGAGGAAAGTTTCGGGAAAAGGGGGAAACTAAACTAAAGAAAGAAATAGATAAAAATGTGATTAATCTGGTAAGGAAGAAGTAAAAAAAAGGGGAAAATCATCCAATTAAAACGCGTCTGCTGGTTCGGGATTAAAATTTTCGTGGCTCCTCCTCAGAATCTTTTGCTTTTCTGGGAAATCGGACGAAAATCCGAAATTTTTTGGATCGTGCGAAAATTATATGAATTTGACAAAGGGGGTACCGCCTCACTTAAAACCAAGATTTATGCAGGAATTTTTCGGTAACGCCGCACACTGGCTCACTGCGTTCACCTTTTCCGCAGACTTACGAAATTCCGAACTCTTTTTCTTCCGTTACGGGGGAGAGCAGACGTTTACGAGTTCGAAAAAAAATTTCCCGAAGTAGATGGGATAAGCAGAAGAAACAATCATATTTAGATTACCCCATGGAAAAAATTTCGGCTATTAAACTATGTGACCCGAGACAGATGATAAAAAGATTATCTGGCTCCTAACGCCACTTTCCTACTTACGTGCAAAACCTTTTAACAGTGTGATTTGACAATCTTGATCATTTCAAGAATTGCTGGCGCAATTTGATAGAACGGTAAAATATATGAAAAAATTGGGACCGAAATCACAGGTTTTCGCCGAGGAAGATAATCGGAACAGGCAGTCAGAGGCGCCGTGATGATCAGGGTCAGAGGAATGGGGGAAACAACTCCCGCAACCAAACTCAAATATGTAATAAAAACCCAACTAGTAGGAATGGACATCAGGATTCCATAAGACCGAGTCCGTCAACTAGAACCGTTTGGGCTTTCTGGTATCTGGGTTCCAAACGAATTATCTCAGAGATACCAATATTCAATCTGTGTCAGTCAATTATCCTTTTTGACCTAAACGACGACTTGAATGAACCTGTCAGAGAACGAGCGAAAAATGCCCGGTTGTGGGTTTTTTATTGAAAATCTTAGTGTTCAAGCTTTGATAGACACTGGCAGTGAAATCAGTGCGATTTCTGGAAGTTCTACTCAAAACTATTAAGAGGCGCATTCCAATACCAACTCTGCCCACTATTAAATGTTTTGTTATTGGAGTAGGAAAGAAAAATAAACCAATTACTATGCAGGCTTTGCTTTTTTAAAAGGGGGGAAATTTTATTTGATGTGCCATGTTTGATCATAAGGATCTGAATTACGACGTAATACTTGGGGTTGATTTTTACGGAAAATAATAGTAGTGGATTTTTCTAGGAATCTTGTGAGCTTCGGTGAGAATAGGGAAATTGTAATCAAGGACGACGGTGATGACAAAATAGAAATCGGCATCTCATGCGCGTCCTGGAGTATGGGGATGACGTGAGGGGGTCATAAGCCGTGTGCCGCATAATGACTTTTCTGACCACGAACGGTCCCAGCTGCAAAGAATGCTTCTCAAATATGAAAATGTTTTTGATCGTCCTACGTCCTATTAAAGACTTTTGCTTTCAATTCGGTCACCGATGATTCACCTTTTAAAATAATTATCCATTCCACAGTCGATGAGGGAAGTAGATCAAACTGTTAAAACTATGCTTAGCGGGGGTATAATTGAAAGATCTGTAACGCTTATTAACCTATTGTAGTGGAAAAGAAAAAAAGAGGGGTAAGGATTTGTTTAGATGCTCGACGGATCAACGAGGTTACTATCCCAGAAAACGAGGACCTCAGAACACTGATGAAATTTTATGGAAATTTAATAAAACAAAGATTTTTCGCTTTGTTTTTCAAGCTCGTATTGGCAAATTTCAATTCACCCAGACGACAGAAAATTCACGGATTTTTGTAAAACGGTTGACGTACGTCTGGAAAGAATGCCTTTTGGTCTGAAAAACAGTGGAGCAGCCTTTTATTCGTTTCTCGATGAGAAATTAGGCGACGAAATCAAACAATTCGTCACCTTATATCGACGATATTGTAATTTCATCACAAAATTTCCAGGAACATCTCAGTCATTTAGAACAGTTATTGGAATGTTTGTCGGTACACCACTGAAATTGAATCTTAATAAATCACAATTATGCACGCAAATTTCATTTTTGGGTTACCGCGTTAGACAGAGGGTGACGAATGACCAAAAGGTCAATGCCAGACCAGATTTCACGCCACAAAATGCCAAGCAATTAAAGGATTTTTAGGCATGTGCGTCTATCAATCGTTTTTTCCGGTTAGGATTCTTACGGCACCTCTCGTAAACCTATTGAAAAGGAACGAAATGGCACTGGACAGATGAGAGAACAGACATTCAAAAAATTAAGGTAGCTTTTCGCCAGCCATTTCAGTAAACCACCGGACTTTTCCAGCCATTTTTTTTACAGACTGACAGCTCCAACGTAGGCATTGGGTGTGTTTTATCACAGCCCCGTAAAGATGATCCAGGTCATAAAATTGTTGCGGTCGCTGCAGGGGATTGAGGTCCCAGTGGTTTCAATACTCAATTACAAAAAAGAGGCTTTATCAATTGTATGGGCTTTAAAAATGCTTGGGTACCTGGCTGGTAGGAAATTTTTTTATTATCACGGACCATAAAACGTTAATTTTCTTAAAAACCTGACTGCACCAACGCCAGATTTTTACGGTGGGGCTCTGGCTCAACAATTCGACTTTGAAATCCGGCATTGTCCAGGGAATTAATAATCCTATTGCAGATTTTTAAGTGTTACCTACATCAAATCAGAAAGTTCAGAATGAAACAGTGTATTTTAATAATGCCATTAATTTAAATGGGACCCCTATTCCCGGGAAAAGCAGCCTAGGAATCTTCAAAGGTTACAGGAACAAGATGCCGTTATTGGAAAACAAAACTATTTTTGCAGAATTCTTTAGATCAAAAACCACTTTTCGAAAAGTTAAATCAAAATCCTGGCTTAGTTAAACTTTCTAGTAATTTTGTTATGTTCAGACCAAAAACAGCCAGATGAGTATCGTATTTGGATACCTACGAAAATTTCTGACAAATTAATTACCCATGTTCACCAAAAACACGGGCATTTCGGTGGAAATAAGATCCTAAAAGTACTTTAACTTTCGCTACTGGAAAGGCATGGGAGACAAACTAGAGCCACGGTCTCGAAATGTGTCACCTGTCAGAAGACTAAATATCCTAATAGGCATTATGAAGGCCGATGCACACGTTATCGCATCAGCCCCAAATGAATTGGCCTGCCTTGATCTGTACGGACCGTTACCCTGCAGGTACGGTTTACAAACACCATCCTCGTAATCATTGATTCCTTTTCTAAATTTACCAGCTCTATCCGATAACGAGACCTACTGCACAAAATTGTTTAAAACGATTGATCCGGGATTTCTTTCAGACTGCAGGGTCTTACAGAAAATTTAAGCGATCATGCCTCCCAATTTACCGGAACGTTTTGAAACAAACACTAGAAAATGAAGGGTCTCTGTTATTTTCCTCCATCAGAAACCTCAATCTAACCAGTGAGAGGGGCATGAGGGAAAACTACGTTTATTCCGAGCTTACATCCCTCAAAATCATAAAGAATGGCCTCTACTATTAGTAACATTAATGACTGGATTAATATTATAGAACATGATTCTATTGGTATGACGCCGTATGAGGCGCATTTCGGAAAAAACCTAAACATTCTTTCCTTTGTTGGCCCCATTGGCGGACAGCAGTCCTAATTACGAAACCCGTTGCAGGATTATATTAGATAATATCACTAAGAATGCCAGGAAGAGGGAAGCCCTCGTAAAGAACCCTACCACTTTCACTGGTGACAAAGTACTTTCAGGACCCTAGAGTTAGTGATCAGCCTGTGGATTATTCCATAAATTTTTCCTCTATTTACCGGACCATTTGTTATTGAAAGATTCCGTGCCCAAATGTATGCCTCTTAAAAAACTTGGATGGGCTCCCAGCAAAAGTTTCAATTTTATAATTTGCGACCATTTAAAGGTTAAACTATTCTGTAGATTTTATTTAAACCACTGATTGACAATCTCTGACATAATTCTTGTACCTTGGCTCCGGCAGTTTGCGGGCTTCGTGTCGCTGAGAAAAATTGGAAGAATTTTGATTTAATTATTTTATTCTGATTAAATAGTAGTTAATAGTTCTTTTTTGCTTTTATTTAAGTAAAGGGTTGCGCAAATTTTTTTTTTTGAATATTGAATGTTGTTTTGATTCATTTTTTTTTTTAATTATTCACCTTATGAATCTAATATTCAGTCGTTTTTTTGTTTTTCAAGAGATAAAAATCTATTTTCAAAATTAAAATTCTTTTAAAACTGATTTTTATCTCTATCCGGGAGGCAAATGTGACGTAACCGAATATTTGGGTTAAAAATAAATACATTTATTTTGTTATTACTTCGAAGCGTGTGCTTAACCGGGTCGACCCAAATCCTGCACGGCCATCACCCGGGTCCTGCTGCGAGCAATGAAATTTGATACGCCTCAAACCCCTCAGGGACCACCGACCAGGCTCACGCGGTGGGCGGCGACCGCTCGTTTTGTTTACAGGAAGTGTGCGAGAGAGCGTTCTGGAAAATTCCATCAAATTACCGACAAAACGTAATCGATTGAGCAATATTATTTTCGCGTAATCTTTCGGCCCCGTAACAACACGTCTTCCAAATTTCTGTAAAAATTCAGAACATTCCCTGGAAATTGGGGAAAAGAGGTTCGTGGCTGGAAAGCGGGCAGAAGAAGCGAGGTCTTTGACGAGGCGCGGGACGCCCAAGTCTGCGGACACAGAGGCGGGGAGCTCATTGTACGGGTGGACCGGAAGGTCATCCGAGTTGTGTGGCGCTAGGATAGCGCAAATGTTGGATTAAGTGCGATTGTGGTATTGCCGCGTGTCATTAGATTGAGAAAAAGAACTTTTCAGTAATGTTATTTGTTTCTCTGCTCGTTTACGCCCGCGCCGTGTATCGCAAGTTACCGGGTTACGAAAATTACGATCTGTCGTCACCTACCGCCGACGTCCCAGCTGATGTCGTGGGTTTTCTCTCTCTTGAATGGGACAGGCTGCGAGAGGAATCCCCCCTCCGCCCTAAAGGCGTGCCGTCCAGAAAGGAGCCCAGCTGTGTTGCCTGTTTGGAGGCCGTTCACGCGCCTCCTGCCGCAGCGTGATTCTAATAATCTGTCGGCTCCGACAGACCCAAACAAACATTCATTACGCCCTTCAGGCTTACCTGGACTTTGTCAACATTCGAAAGGTGCAGGCCGCGCATTGGCCCTTTTTCTTTTTATTTGTTAGCGCATCTCTTTTTTTTGCTTTATTTGTTTTAAGTAATTTGATGTATTAGTTTTAAGATTGCATAAAAAAAAAAAAAAAAAAGGGTTTAAAAAAAAAACTGAGCTCAGATAATAATGTCAATTTACCATTTTTTAAATTTTTCATTAAATTTACATTTTTGTTTTTAAACTTTCTTTCAATTGACACTCTGTCACGTACCACGTCCGTCCACAACCTAAATTTCAGGCCTACCTCACCTGAGCTAGCCGGCAATTACAGCCCCAGGTAGGTGGGGGGGTCAAAATAATATATATATATATATATATATATATATATATATATATATATATATATATATATACAATTGTTGTGTGTGTTATAATTTCGACTTATTTATAATTATTATTCAAATGGTAATCTAAATTTTATAAAAATGAAAGTAATAAATATTTGGTCGATTTCTTGGTAGAGGGGACGAAGTTCACAATTCTACGAAAATTGACCAATTGAATAACAAAATTGAACTAATGTTAAAATAGAAGATGTAGTATAATATAGATCTATAGGTAATGTAAATAATATAGAAGATGTAGCATTACAATAAATACTATGAAAATGAAACTGACTTTGGAAGGTTTAGAAACCTGTAGAACGCCTTATATCCAATACAACAATTTTTGGACTTAATCACTTTTATCAATAATCCTGCAATATTTAAGAGCTTTTAAACAGTAAAAAAGATAAAACATTTACATATTTATAGCTTCAAGAGTGTAATACAAATTTATTGGGATCCTATTGTATTTTATTTCAATCACCGATGTCTCCGTCTGAAGTTGCGACTCATGGCAGTTGCTTAAGCCGAAGGACGGCCTTGTGAAACAACTAGAAAACTCTAGCAGAAGCTTCTACTACATAATACGAACGATGTGTTAGAAAGAATACAGATATTAAGTTTAGAAATTAAGACTACTCTTTTATTTTCTTAGATTACAAAGTTCAAAATGTTACCAACTCTGATATTTGGAAACACAAAAAAGTGGCCGTTTTTGTAAGCTTAAAAGTCTTCGTACACGCCTGTTGAACAAAATGTATTCCATTATTTAATACTGTATAAATTCCATTTGCTTTCATTATTGTCTGTAGTCTTTGCAACATAGATTTCAGCAACGTTGCTGTAGTCGCAGGTCATAAACTTCGTTCTCTCAGACAAGCATGTTTAATATTTTTTTATTAGACAAACTGTATTTTCTATTTTCAAACCCATAACTGACCACATAAGACCTACAGGATCAGTACAGTGATAAGTGAATGTCATGGAATTTAAGATGTGAATGAATTTGCTTTCTTAGTATTTTAAGGTAGTTTTAAGGTAGCACCTCTAGAGTGACCAGATTAGTAACCAGAGAAGACACCAAATATAAGAATATTTACCGCTTAAATGTCCGACCCATTTTCATTACTGGACATTTGATTGATGCGCAAGGCTGGTCAAAGATATCCCTGTCTTCATAATTCAAGTTTCTATTGGGTTTCTATTATTTTATTCATGTTAAAAATGGATGCCGATATTCATATTGTTTTGTGAAATTTTTAATTTAAAACATGTATGCGAATTCTGTCACAGATCAAAATACAACCAATTTCGCACGGAAACATTGAGGAACAGATTTTTTAAACACCGTGCTAACATACGTCCCTAACGTGTTTGCAAATGTCAAATTTCAGGCAGCCACATGGCGCGGTCGCACATGATTTGTGATCGACGAGTGCAATAAGCTCACAATTCCCTCTCACTTTCTTCCCTACAATGAAGAATCCATCCTCGTGTTAAAGGGTCAGCAGCAGCCTACAGGCCTCCTGTGTCCAATGCCCTTTGCCAAATCCTGAGCTGTTGCCACTTGCTCGGTTTATCGCTTCCCAGCTATGATAACAAAATTACACTGCTGGCCTGAATAGCCGTTAAGCTTTCTGTCGGAAAGTAAGGGTTTCAGTGCAGCTAGTATGTATCGATTCTAAATATTTAATTGAAAAAAACCCCTACCGTTGACGCCGTTATTAACTTTCTATTCATCTAACTACCAATACAAACAATAAAAAACCGGTCTTCTTTTCTTGTTTTATTGGTAACGGTTACGTAATATGTTACAACTTTTACACTACTAACACTTCATTCTTCTAATAAACGTTAAGGAAACGACAGAGACACGGCTGAGAGACAAAAATATAATTATTGAAAAGCAAAACGTATAAATTCCCACGTCACATTGATTTAAAGTCATTTTCAGATACATACTCTAATGTACAGAATAAAAAATATTAGTAGTGCAGGCTAGGATTTGAACCCGAGATCTTCAGCACAAGAAGTCACACAACCAAACACGCTACGATATTGTCCGTGGGAAGGTCATTTACGTAGTGTTTTGAATATTACAATGTTCTTGATGCCAGAAACTTCTTTCGAAAAATCGCAAAAGCTACTGGTTTTTTTTGAGACAAAATTCTAAATAAAACGTATTTTAAAATTTAGTATTTAAAACGATTGCACTTGGAAATAAATCTCTAACATGTGTATTAGTGGTGTTCGAAAACATATGTATATATTGTCAGCATATAACTCAAACTTTTGCGAAAAACACTCATATTTTAAGAAACGTGCACATGTGATGATTTGAAAGACTAATATTGAAGTGCAGATTGCATTAAAAAAGAACTATGTATAATTATCTTTCGTCTAACGCAGTGTATTCTTCAGACAACATTCACAGGAGTAACGAAAACTGCCAGAGTAGCAAACATTCGTTTCGGTACATTTTTCAGTTTTAGAGGAACATCATTTTGTCACACAATAGATCTTCATTTATTTATTGTAATAATTGATTAATTGTATTGTAATAATTTTTTCAAAAATACAATTTGTCCGATTTGTTACCCACCATTCAAGCAGGAAGCTTTAAGTTCAATTTACTAAGCGCACAAATACTATAAAACAATTGAATATTTGAAATATTGAAAAATTAAAACATTGTAATGGAAATAAAAGTTACTATGTTTTTAAGTACACGTTGGAAAGGTTGCGATAGCTCAGTGGCATCGTTACAGTTTTCCCTGTAACGTTACTGACCGCGAGGCCCTAGAGTTCGAGTTCCGACGTTGGCGATGTTCGACTGTGGTTACATATAGGTCGAAAAACTTTGGAGCCGTTTTGACGAAAAGTTTGAAAATGCTCCCCAGGGGCTTCAACTAAATTAACTCCAAAATTTAAAGAATTATTTTCAAAATCGCAGGGCCTGGATTCGGCCAGATCGTTAATAGGAAATGACCATACGACTGCTGTTCTTGAATGGAAAAGAAAACGGTACACTTCCGTCTTCTGCATTTTCAAGTTTGAGGCAACACTTGGCGTTATGAAATGAGAAACTCTCTAATCAAGATGAGCAGTAGCGAATGCAGATATGCATTTTTGTTAAAGTTTGGTAAATTTACACTGATAGAACTGTGAAGAGTATTTCAAGCTTTTTATTACTTTGTTGTTCTGGTAGTACGTGTTTAAATAGGAAGTTTAGGTACCGTGAATAATAAGAGAAAACGTCTACCTATCTATTATTTGATGATTTAATCAAGATATTACAATGAAAATCTTTAAGAATTCATTCGCTTCCCATATAGTATTAAAATAAAGTTCAACTCAGATGAACAACTGGGAAAAAATTCTCATTTAGATCGTAATATATAATTGATGTTTGTTCATATGTTTTTCATGTCAAGATCATAAATTGCTGCAATTACACATTCATCCTACCGTACACAACCATCCCTCTCACACTCCTCTCCTAACACAACAGTGTCAACGTCGCGAAGGCCACCTTCCCAAAACGGAGACTGTTGCGAAGGCTGCCCGTTTACTTGAAAATCTGATGCCAAAAAATCTAATTTTATACTCAAATTACTCTAAATACTAACATGATCATCATTTTATTCCATTTCGATCCATCCCTTGCTGA
>CAXIVR010000030.1:0-51979 GCA_964035755.1 Teleogryllus oceanicus | reverse complement strand
GAGATGACCCCTTTTTTTTCTTGACATAAATGTAACTTAATTATTAAAGTTTCAAATTCAAGGGGAAAAATTTTTTTTAAATTTTCATTCCCATGTCAGCGAAGTATTATTCTTGACGAAGACATGATGAGGATAAAGCCCCAATTTAGTGCTGATTTGCCCTTGAAAATAGATTTTATTAAATCGGAGCGAAGTATTTTTTTAACAATCCTGCAAAACGCTCTTTTTCTTTCTGTATTAAAAATTTCAAGTATATCCTTATGGTAGATATACAGAATTTTGAAAACGCGCACAAATTCACTTCTCCCATAGCACGTCACACATATTTTAACTGTTTTCAGTAAAAAAAAAGTAAAATAAAAAAATAAAATAAATGATCCAGTGTAAGTTACTAGTAGATTTTGTCGGATTGTACAACAATATGTTGCAGAAACAATTGAATAGAAGCAGTGTTTTATCAAACCCTGAATCACCCGGTATGGGACATTTTAGGGTTTCGGGTGAAGGAAGTTTATAAAGACCTTTTCATTCTGTTATCTTCATCACCTCGGTTTTTGCCAGTAATGCATTGCTGACAATAGTACATTCAACAAAAAACAATAAACCGTCTCACGTTATAAGATCTTTGCTTTGTTAGAAAATCACTGATCAACGATGACCCTTACCCTCAATGGGTTTTTTATTTAGTTCCATTACCCAATGAGAAAATGTTAATTTCCTATGCGCTTTCGGGAACAGAATGTATACTCACCTTTACTTTCCTAAATATGATATTAATTTCAAATTACCGAGTTTGAACTTGTTACATGTTAGAACCTTTTGTTATTAAAACACTATTATTAATGTTATTATTGATATAATGAGTTAAATGTTACCATTATAAATTTTTGCATTTCTTTCTCCCTTTTAAAATACTGTCATATTAACATGAAAATTGAAAGTAAACTAAACAAACTATATTTTCAAATATGTATAATTCATTATGGTTTGAACCCTTTAACATCTGAGATCATAGAGACCTTTGAGTGATGATTTGAATAGATGATAGCAGTAATGTTCATGAGGATACATGGTGGAATTTGGAGCGGGGGAAATGGAAGACTGGCGGAAACCAGCCGGAAAAACGCCTTGTCCACAATTCCTCATTGATTGGGCGGTGATCGAACGCTACCCCTGTGGTGAAAGGAATGTTTCAACCCCAAATTTACGATTCCACTTTGCATTATGTAGTTAACCATAACATACATTTCAGGCCGGATTCAGTGGATACCTGATCCATTCTGAAAGACGTAAGTCTGGTTCCCAAAACAATTGTTCAACTTTGGCCTGTATATTTTGTGATTTGCCTAAAAAGGTTATCATAGATTCCTCGTGAAACGGAAATCACTTAAATGTTTTGAAGATAAATACATTTCCCAATAAACATAATTTCAGAGTAAGTGAAACTTTTCTACCATGCCACCATTGGGAATCAAATATTTTCAAGTTTCTATTTTCAAAGAACAAATATTTGTTTATTATTCTCTGTCAAATATATTATTTAAAATAGAAACACTGTGTTTTCCCATAACGTTTATAAGATTTACACTTTTTAATTAGTGTCATTCATTTCTTTCTACGATGTTATGGAACTACTTCCTATGATATTCTCAACATAATAGGTAAATTAAAAAGAAATTTTTCGGAGATTTAATGAATTTCGGATAGATTTTTTAAAGTATTCTGTTTACACTCGTTTACTCATATTTAATGATCTTGCACAGAAATATTTCAGATGTTTTCAAAAGCAGCCAAGATTAAGCTGCTTTTGGAAAACCAAAAAAATGTCTAATTTTTTCTTTAACAGTTTCTTCAAAAGCATTTAAGAATTTTCTACGTATGAATATACATCTTCTTAGTAAATCGAAGCATTTTGAAATTCCAACATGGATTTAAGGGGTCAAAATCTACGGACAGTCATATTTTCTTTCTTAAGAAATCACATCATCGATGGATCTCAATGAGGCACAAATAAATATTTATGATACTTTAAAAGAATTTGACAACATTGGTCATAAAATTTTTCTTTCAAATTATCTTCTATGGAATCCGTGATATTTTTCTGATTGATTATGTTTGACCCTTAAACAACAAGTCAGAGTAGAAATTCCGTGCTGGAATGAAGGGATATAGAAACCACCTTTCCGATTCATTCCAACTGCACATGGTCCTAGAATACGATTTTAGCCATATTCTCTTCCGAAAAGACGTAAACGAATGTATCGATTATTTTATTTAACATCGAAAACAGTTTCAAAAACCTGTTCTTTTCTGATGATCCATATTCTTTGCAATAAATGAAAGTAAATAGTACAATATCAGGTACCAAATTGTTTCATAATAACAAGTTAATTATAATCAAAGCAAAAGGGTTTTAACGGAAAAAGGGTTTGAATTTTTCATTTCAAATAAACAATTGCATATTTCAAATAAATTGAATTGAATATAACTGCCTATGTTAAAGAAAAAAATATTATGGTCTCCTTCTGTCATACCTAAAATTTGGATGTCCGTTTAAATGAATTGAATATAAATTAAGTTCATTATACCCCACGTTCATAATTCTTTCAAATTCCTTTAAATTTTGCTCGTTGTGTATATTTTGCAATGTTCCGCCTGAGATGAATAATTTTCGAAGAAATACTTCTTCAGCTCCAAGATTATAGAAAATAATTGTACAAATAATAAGCAAATCCACCACGTTATTCTTGTGTTGTCTTTATTAAGCTAGAATTTTACCATTTACTTCCGGGTTTACAAATCGGTGGATTTGTCAAAATTATTTACCCAAAGGGAATTCAGTCAATACTAATTAAAACACAAATTAGTATAATTAAAACACTCATCATTAATCATATTCAACAGCTGTTAGTATAAACGACTCCCTACAAAAGACCAAATGTTTTAAAAAAATTGCCAGATGACATTCAACGATTAAAAACCATTCCAAGTTTAAGAGCCAAATATTTTTCTTCTGCACAGCTCTTTCTATATACTTTGAGACTTACTGAGCATTAAAATGAAAAAAATATTGATTTTAAAATGATTTTTAATGTATTGTTACCATTCACATGTATAATTCTAAATAATAAATGTTCTGAAACAACCTGCACTTCTGCTTCTGGGTCAATGACTCCATTTCGAGGATTTTCATCCAATTTTCCTGATCATTTGAGCAAATGCTGAAATGTTCCTTGTTTTTTTTCTGGACAAATGTGCTTCACCATCATGTACGTTTTTTAGCTCTGTAAGGAATGGTGTTATTCAAATTATCGTTTTTCCCTTTTCTCAGGCAGTAAGTCGATTGCGTCACGAAGACATGTAGGGATAATGCCCAAAATTTGAACGTATTTGTGTTTGCAAATGTTTATATGGGGAAAAGAATTTCATCAACTTTCCCAAAAGCCTTTGCTACCTGTACTCATGGTTAGGTAATATCTATAGAGTTCCGACAGATCCCAGAGCTCAGGAACCGTGCCAGATTGCACTTCTCGTAGTATATCTTGTTTGTAACTTTTGGCGTTATAAAAATAAATAAAATAAAAAAACATTAGTGATTAATAAATCCATTGGGCCAATTGCTATGATCTTCTTATAGATGAAATGAATAGACCAACGAAACACAGTCGCATCGTCTTTTGGGTCGTTTTTAGTTACTCTCGGGAATTGCGGTAATGATCAGAATACGAGGATCTGCAGATCAAAGCACCCTCAAGTATTCTCCAACTGACAGCAGCTGCACTCGCCCTAGCTATGTAACCTCTTTTGTCGAAATCGATCACCGTCGGGACTGGGAGCCCCTAGTACCGTAAACCGTCACTTCGTGCCGCGCAGGTGACTTTATGCCATCGCGCTTTCAATAACTATTGCCTCAAACTGTGTGTTGTCTCCACCGAGGCGTTCGTGGATCTAATGCACCAGGAGTGGACTATCGTTTAAACCCTTTCAGAAACTGCGTGTCATTACGTGTTCTCCACGTTTTTAATTTTAATTTGTCATTAATTGACGTTTGCTCTTCTACCTCAAAATCGGACCTCGGAATCTGTGTTCCAACAAGAATACAATCCTCTAAAGAGAATAAAGTAGTGTCAGTTTTGGCATTATTCATGAACATATGTTGTAGTAATTACTTCTGCCTTTTTTTTTTATTTATGAGAGAAATCATTGATGAAAAATGAAATCTTTGTGCCAATAGCTCTTGAAAATTCAATGATAGTTTCAAATTTTGACACTGCTTTTTAAATTAGTTAAATTATACATTTAGATTTGTGAAAGAGAAATTATCTGATTCAACTAATGTAGTGATGATTCGCCCTGTAATAGCACATATTATTATCTTTAATCCATAACGGGAGAATTTGTAATGAAGGAGAGCTGTTTCTAAAAAGCCCTGCCTTTGAAAGTATTCAGTATGAGTAAATGGTTGCAGAAATCCGAGGATTTTTGGGAAAAGACCCGCAGAATATGGATGGTTTTACGTGTAGGAAGATATAATCCAGAAAATCAAAACCCTTACTTAAAATCAAAAAAGGACTCTTCTGCTATTCCGGGGCTAAAACATTTGGGGGAAAGATTTGTTATCATTAACAATGCAAAATGTTTACTTAAAATATGTACTAAATAAAGTTTTAAAATTGTAAATTGTCGATTGTACCCTGCATCTGCAGCACTGAACGACGCGTAAAAGAAAATGGTATCAAGTCCTGGAGATGTCTTTATGCCAATTTGGTAGCATTTTTGTTCAAAGATACTTATTTCAATAATTTCACCGCATAAAAGACAATATTTTTAAATTTGTATGCTACTATACATTTGTTAATTACGGAAGAATAAAGTTATATACTAAAATCGTCTTACGTGGCGCAAAGTCTTGCAGTGCGATTTAGGTTTGCAGGGCAGTTGCAGGTTTCATCGATAATTTTGTAATATAATTTTAGTATATTTGTTTAATTTGTTTGTGTACTTATGGGTTTAAAAATGTTTACTGCTTGATGTAAACCATTTCGAAGATCATTGTATATTATCCTTTATTGTAGTTGTTTTCTTGGCCTGAAATGGCAACTCATTCAAACCATTATACAATCACAGCATTAATCTTATCGTTTTCTCCTCAATAGACTTTCCACGGCAGACCAAACTTTATTTAGAGATTTCTCTCCACGATTTCTCGCACATTCTATTCATAAATTGCGAAATATCATAGGAAACACGTCGAGTGAGGACGCTCAATACTCAACAACACTACGCCAGCACATTCACCTTTATCCTTAATCATCACACACAATTAGAGGCGGCTCAAGTGACATGGCTGGCCATGCAGTGAAAATTTTCGACCCTCAAATACAAATTAGAAATAGAAGTGCAGAAAACTCCCAAATCGAAAAGTAATGAAAAAATTCTTATCATTACACTTTAAATAAATTTAGTTAGAAATATTTCACGTTGAAATTAACGTTAACGAAATGAAAATTAACGAAAATCCGTTTTGCTTTATTTCTTGCAAAATCAATAATTATTTTGGGAGGTCAATGCTATTTAAAATTTCCTGCAATGTACAAATGACAAAATACTTCTTTCCGATTGTATTCCTTAAATGATTTTTACTGCTTTAAAGTTGAAAATAATCTTTCTCCGACGCTTCAGGAATTGTGAGAAAATCTCTATATGATTTCAATGTGGAAAGGTACAAGGCATTTCTTGAGGGTTATGTGATATCTATCGATATCACTATCACGCGAGTAATCTGTACTTATTTCATTAGGCTCTGAAAAGTGTATATTGCCTTGGTGCATTGTTGCAAATACATACATTTTGTAAACAAAATGAAGTTGCAAAATGTTGCTGTACCTTATGGTATTCCAACGCCCCACGCGCCGCTAATTCGTTTGCTTTAACCTCATCTTGTACAATCCTGAAAGTTTCCAATGATACCAAATTCCAATAGTTAAATGCCAGTCTAGTAAACTGTCTGATCTCAAACTCCAATTAAGAAATTACTCAGGCTATGACTTGTCTACATTATCAAAAATCTGACACGAAGGTCGATTTCTACTTCAACTCCATTTACAATACCGTAGTTCACAAAGACTTCCATTAACCTGTATCCGTACAATCCAGTTCATATTCTTAAACTCAATGAGCCTTCTTCCTGTCCTGAAATCTATCGCCCAATATCTCTTCAGACCACCCTTTTAAAAGCTGTCAGAAAAATAAATCTACTCCTGTCTGTTGAAGTTTCATGTACATCCAATTCATTTCCTCATTTCCATTATATTTACCCAGAAATTCTTTACATCTCATCGCAGGTTCGATTCACAGAACATCACATCCAACTATCACAAATGTCAGCATCTGTAACAGTAATTCATAATAAAGCACGTGCTTTTGACAATATTAGGCAGCCAGGACTCCTGAATAAAGTACCAGTTAAATTACTCAATAGTTATGGTGCTATATAATATATGAGTATATTACAATACGTAAGATTTGCATTATGCACTTTTTAAACATCATAACTTCTTTTTTTTTTTTTCAAGATAAGCACTGCCTCCCACTCTTTCTCATTAAAGCAGGAGCGAGCAACGTGGGGAACTTCTGTTCAGTAAATATCTCCATGACATTCTTCACACATTCCTATATTTCTAATCTTCTCTCTAATATTCCTATTTGTCGATCACTCAGTCCTTTCGTATCCGCCTGTGACAGTGAAACCACACTCGCCAACTATACATACCTCAACCAAAGAATGTACCTAAACCCAGATAAAGACCCAAAAAGTATTCACATTATGAGGTCTCTGTAAGACCTCTTCTCTCGCTATTCAAACTCTCCTTTCCTTGAACAACTCCCAAACCGTTCCTGAAGTTTTTGGAGTGTACATTGACGTCGGGTATCTTGGTCGTATCAGACATATTTGTACTTGGTTATAAAAAGGGCTTATGGAAAAATTAATTATATTATATTATTTACCTACAGTTCATCATGACTTAAACCAAGCATGTCGAGGTCATGGACATGGTAACTAGCTTCTAGAGTTCCGGGAACTGCATCTAGAGAGCAACTGGCATAGTTTAAAAGTAAGGAGTTGTAAAAATGCTCTCGCTGCGGCGATACTTCATTTGCATACCCATGACAGTCTTTTTGAGAAATCTTTAGAAAAGTCAATTGACAGTTACAGCCCCAAAAGCGACAGTAATTCCATTTCCTTTACTAAAATAAAGAAATTATGTACTAAAATGAAGTACATCAGACATATTTGCAATTGTCAATAGTTTATATTAAAATATTTTGTTTCAGTGATATTCAATGTTAATTTATTATTCTTGAGGAGTGTTGGATGCTACTTTTGTAAAACAGTTTTGTGTGGTTATGTTCAGGCATTTTTGCTTCTGCAGGCACTAGTTTATAATAAATACAATGTAAATATAATCATTGTAAATATAATGTAATGAAGTAAATATAATATATTATATATGTATTCAATAAATGTTATTTAAACATACATTAATATTACGTGGATTGTATTTACAAAACAGCAATTCTAAGCAATTGACACAACATCTGAGAACCTTCAATCATTCAAACATTTAATTTTGATTATAAGACTGCAAACGAGTTTCCTGATCGCTTGAAGATTACTGTACCTCATACCAAGATTTCATGCTTGATCATCCGATGAGTTTGAATATTTAAAAGACGGAGGGTCACATTTCAGATTTGTGTTGAGAACTCTTTATTATTTTATTCTACTGTGGTTAAATTTTGAAATTGCCAAATTGTTGGGAATAATACTCTTGTGAGGAATGTTAGGCTTTAGTTTTCACACTGCAAACACATTTGTCATTATAAATAGTAGAACAAGTTTTGATATGTCATTTTCAATATGCATGTATTATAGTGCCAACCTCCTCAGAGATGGAGTTATTTAATGACACAATACATCGTCTACGACGAGTTTACAATATAACAGGTATGATCACTTATCTCTTGAGGCACTTACTCTCCTTGTACAGAATGTTAAATAATGTATAGAACAATCCTTAACATTATGTTTGATTCCATGTAATACAATTAATGATATAAAAGTTTATAAAATTTCTCTTATATTGAATTATAATTTTAGTGAACCTGAATTATAAAAAATTAAATTAGTAAAATATTACTTCCAATACCTAGTCTGAATTACAGTCAAAAATATTTTGAATTGTATAATTATTTAGATTTTAGGTGCATTTTAATAAAGCACATCAAACTTTTATCCGCATAATTTTGAGCTATGCATTTGAGCTCCTATTTTCTAATCTAGTCAGCAATCGATAATATAGCTTTGACAATATCGCAGAGTTGAAAAGGAGAGCAAGATGATGTGAAAGAGTTGAATGTTCATGGAAACGAGGGACAGTGCCTTGACGTCCATGAAGTTAAGGCAATTCCAGAAAATTAGACCGAGAGCCGCATTATGGATATTTGACACTAGCGAAGAAATTGAGGCATGTGGATTTCTTCAGTGGTCAGCCCACGAGAGAACGACGATGTTAGAACAAGACAGCATATGGATTTCACTTGGAATGTTAATGAATCAATAACGCCATTCATCATACTTATTACAAACATTGGCTTGTAAACAAAATAGGAAGGAATAAAGGCAGATTCATTCAATAGCGAATGGCGGAAAGGTGTACGAATTCATTAGCATTTGATAGAAATTCTGTGTGGCTTAGACTTGAAGTGGCGTTGTCGTGGAGTGGCAGTAGAACCATCTCAGCATTCTCCTGGATGACCAAGGGAACCACGAAAACCCAGATCAGATAGGGATTGAACCGGACCTCCCAATTGGAAGTCAAAGCGCATGCCCTGAGTCACATCGTTTGGTCCACCTCTAGTAAGTGAAATTCAAATCCTTTGTGCGATTTGATGGGGCAGATCCATGGAATTTGCTGTGGACAAAGCGGGTACGTCAGATGTCCTCAGAGATCTCCGATTCCTGCGCCTCTCATTGTAATGCTTACCATCGCCATTTATAACATGCCATCTAATACACCTATCAGTTAAATCTCTGATCAATCCACGTATGACCATGAGGTATAGGTACTAAAACGTAATAAAAATATTACGATATTGTATTATGTAATGCATCAAAATAATAAAATAGTATTGTCATGATTAAAACGCAAATGTCGTGAAAGAAGTCATGAAAGAGATTATCAGAAGCTGTGGATAAAATGGCAATCTACAAAAAGAAACAAGCAAAGCTACAATCATATGAATAGGAGTTTAATGTACCTCAATCGTGTGCTTGAATCTTCAAGACAAGAGGACTCCATTGACGTAGTCACGTTTGTGCGATGGTGCGAATTACAAACTTGTTTCACATTTTACACAATAATGGAATCTGATAAATGACGCTTTGTGCTTTCAGATCGAATTTTATAAGTCTTAGAAGAGTAAAATGACACTAAAAAATCTTAGCCAAGTCACATTAAGATTACATTGGAATTCCTTGAACCTCATGAAAACTCTGAATGCTATCGATTCACTGCTTTTGAAGGGAATCAATCACTTGGTCTTTGCCCTGACTGATCCTTTCTGTGTCCTACGTGATTCAACGTTCTCGAAGATCAAAAGGTCAGATTTCAGTCGACTGTAAGGCTGCTCTTGCGTCATTAGTGAATACTCGCCATATCTCTGCAATGCTGGTCATATCGGAAGGACAAAAGAGCCCGGAGTTAGCCGTGCAATAGGAGGCGGTTCCCAGAGTTCAAACGCGTCGGCCACACACGAGCGGTGGCGGCGCGGCGGCGACAGCATCGCCAGCGCGTCGGAAGCCGCAGGTGTGCTGGGCGGCGGCGGTGCATCGAGGTTCCGAATCCGCCCCGCCGCGAGCCCGGAGGCCCGCCGTCGCCATGGAGACGCTGCTTCTCTCACGGCGCGTCCGCCGGCAGCCTGTCGCTGCTCTTATCTGCGATGAGTGTCGCCGGCGCTAAAGCAGGCAACGACGGACGCGGCATGTGGACGCGAGGCCCGTAATCGCAGGCCGTTTGAGCGCCGCCGCCGCCCTCGAACGATGCTTCATCGCGCGCCGGATCAACGCGGAGTTGCTGTGCCCGCTGATGGCTGTCTGCCTGCGCGCGGGTGGCTCTCCAAAGCGACACGCGAATGTTCATAAAATAGCGCTCTTTCGAATAAGAAGGGACGATGATTCTAAAATACAGTGAGAAATGTCATTAAATATAATTCAGATTAATCTATTGTACATGAAAGTAATGTAACCTTGAACATTAAAAAGAGCTTAATATATTTTACATTAAATTGAATGTAAAAGTTCAAATCATCGTAGATTTAATGTAGAGGTTCTTCCGTTTTCCTGCCTCTCATCATTCATATCGTTACTTCATAATCACCGGTCCATCAAGATTATTCATGCATTCATTCAAGATATGACCATTAAGTTTGACTATTGCATCCAAATGTAGATGTGTGCATTAAAATTAACATCGGTTCATGAACTTACTTTAATGTACATTTTATTAAAGTAATGCAGACATTTCTGTCA
This sequence comes from Teleogryllus oceanicus, assembly GCA_964035755.1. NCBI lineage: Eukaryota > Metazoa > Arthropoda > Insecta > Orthoptera > Gryllidae > Teleogryllus > Teleogryllus oceanicus. Next base: position 41,388 of record CAXIVR010000030.1, on the reverse strand, counting down.
GTTTAGACTAAAATATAGCCTGGAGTAATTTTGATTATAAATTGTATTTTAACTTTTAAAGATTACACTTTTATTTCTTTATTTTTATTTAATGTCAGAAACAGTAAATAATGTATGTGATCAAAGTACATTTATTGCCTAGAAGTAAAAATATGGGATCGTAAATGACCGAAAAGTAGTGAAAGCATTTGCTAATTCAATTAAGGGTTACAGCGAATAAACCGATTGAAGTGGTTGTCAGTTGTTAATTTTTCATTTAATGGATTCTTTTAATCACTAATGTCAAGGTAAACGTGTGGATTAATTTACGCTTTTTACGTTGACTAGTGGCATGCAGCACCAAAAAAACGGGGGAATAAAACCACCCAAATGATTTTCCAAAATGTAGACACACTGCTCAACAACTAGGAATACTCTCGCATAACTTTAATCTGATAGATTAAATATTTTAACAAAACAGTTTTCCCAAATACTTGAATAACGTAGATACACAATAAAACAGTTTTTTACATGCCAAGAATTAAAAAAATGCTGTTTCATAGAAAATATTAATTGGCAGCCGACCTCTTCTTTAGTACCTTGCTGTCGCATGACTTCAAAGTCTCAAGGAAGGGCGCATGAGTAGAAGAATTCAGTTAGTATGCAGTATGAGAATCAGCGAAATAACATTATATATGTATATAGTGTGTGTGTGTGATATATATATATATATATATATATATATATATTAATATATATATATATATTAATATATATATATTAGTGATTTAGAGATTATAGTTTGTCTTAATGTGATAGATTTTAACTGAATGGAAATTGAGTGAGAAATAATGAAATATTTTTGATGACTGAAGACGTCCGAAACTTTTACATATAGTTTCATTACAATCAGCACAACGCCACTCAGTTGCATGGACGTGCGCCTTGTTCTATCGCAACTGTCTTGTGGAAGGTTTGAGGATTTTATGAGCACAGTAAATCTGGACTTAAAATGAATCGAAATAAACGAAATATATAATTCCATATTATACGTATTTTGGAAAAGAGCTGTTAGGTACAACTTATGAGGAAAGAATGATACTGAATGTTACCTTAAAATATCGAGTACCTCTTGATAAAACCTTCATTGTGTCCAGAGTCGTTTTATTAGGAACAAAATCGCAGGACTGGATGTTTTCCTGTTGATAAGTGATCGAATGTTAAAATTTGACGTGGATAATCCTTCGCATGGAAAGTTGATCCGTCCAATATAATTTAACTTCGCAAAAACCTTCTATGGAACGTTACTGCTATTTCTTCATTTTTTAGAATGGGTGTAGTCAAAACATGGGGTGATTAAAAAGTATCACCAAACTGAATATTTATGAAACGAATAGTTCAATAACAAATATAAAATGTACGTCTTTATTGATAAAATCTCTTTCTTTTCACAACACTTTCACCCAGTTACCCTAACTGATTTATTTTCCACAAAGAAACAACATGTTTCGATCGTGTCTTCAACCAAAATGCATTGCTTTTACACAACGCCATCGTTCTCAAATAGCCGTCTTCTCAAAGCGATTTTGTTAGTCCAAACGCATGGTAAGTAAAGGAGCCAGATCCGGGCGCCTTGCGCATGTTCTAGGATCTGAAATATCAGTTTGAAGGAATTAAAGAGCTGGAGCTGCTGCATGGGACGAGTTGTTGTGAAGGAAAAGAGCACCTCTTCACAGAAGCCCTCTCCAGCGCTACTATTTCGCCTTGAGCTCCTTCTGCGACATTGCGCTGTACCGCCACTTTCATTTTCTCAAGTGTTCCTGATAGTGCTTCCAAATTGCCCATTAATGTCCGGAAGAGAGTGGAAACGATTTTACCTGCGGAGGTTGAGAGAGACCTAGGTTGGCCAGAGCGTTGCTCGGCAATGAGTGACATGACGTCCCGTTTAAAAGATCTACTCATTCGTACAGTCTTATTCACTGAAACAGCTCTGCCGTGTTTCTAATCCTTTTATGGATGTCACGCGTTTTGTGCCTTCTGACCACAAAATCTGATTACTGCTCGTTACCCAATCTACAGTGCACATCGCTAAAGTTACTCATGACCATTTCAACTGACATTTTTATTTATTTGTGTATTTGTTTGTGTGTTTATTTATTTATTTATTTATTTATTTATTTATTTATTTATTTATTTATTTATTTATTTATTTATTTATTTATTTATTTATTTATTTATTTATTTATTTATTTATTTATTTATTTAACATTAAAACCAGTTTCGGAATATTAAAAAGCTCGGTCATGACCCCATCTCGATCAGGTTTTCGTCCAGTTTCCTGATCCATTGAGCAAATGCTGAGATGGCCCCTTGTTTGCTTCTGGACATAAATGTAACTTCATTTTCTGTGACGTCTTCTAGAATTCATGGAAATACAATTATTCAAATTATCGTTTCCATGTGTCATGGCAGGAAGTAATAAGAGCCAAAATTTATTGCTTATTTATCTTTGAAAATAGATTTTATTACATGGGAGTTTTTGTTTTTTCTCCCTTTCAAAATTCAAACTTTATTGCTTTTTATCTTGAAAATAGATTTTATTACATGGGAGTTTTTGTTTTTTCTCCCTTTCAAAATTTCAAAATTCAAAATTTATTGCTTGTTTATCCTTGAACATAGATTTTATTGCATGGGAGTTTTGTTTTTTCTCCTTTCAAAAATTCAAATTAAGTAGTATATGAGTAAGTGTAGGATCAGAATTTTGAAAATGTGCACACAATTCACTTTTCCCATAGCACATCATACGCAGTTTTAACTGTTTTTCTGACGTAAATAAATAAATAAATAAAAGTTTAAATCTGTGTATGACATTCTATGGGAGAACAGCCTTTGCATAATGACTGTTGGCATATCTTTACATCATCAAAGCATGTCACATCCTCTAAGGAAGTCTTCTTTCGGGAGATTGACAGCGTGAAGGTTCAGTTGTCTAATTTTGTAATTTGGTGTTACTTTTTAACATCGCCTTTTTAAAATTATATTGAGTTGCATATCCTTCTAATGAGGTTTAAGCAAAGAACTCGAAGGTTCCAATTAATAATCTCGTCCAAACCAAAAATGTGCACGTCTATTGGAAATAAGTTCTAATCTCTCCTGTATATCCTTTCTGATGCTCTAATTTTCTAGATATGACTAATATCAATCCATTCTACGATAAGTGAGGTACCTTCTTACGAAAATAATGTTGTTAGATGTTTATTCTCTACTGTCTACTGGCGCGTTGCTGCGCAGAAGAAATAATTAGAAATATCGTTTGAAATTTGAAAGAGCTGTCTGTTCTTTATTCTATTTTGAGTTATATTATCTCTTTTTCTCTCTCTCTGTCTCTCTCTTTTTCCTCTCTCTCTTTCCTCCTCTCTCGTTCACTCTTCCTCCTTATTCCCTCTCTTTCCCCTCTCTGTTCACTCTATCTTTCTCTCCTTTGCCCTCTATCTTTCTCTCCTTTCCTCTCTCTTTCCCAATTCTTCTCTTTTCCCTTTCCTTCTCTTTCCCTCTTTCCCCTCTTTCTGTTTCCCTCTCCTTCTGTTTTCCTCTCTTCTCTCCGTTTGCCGCTCATCCCTTCTGTCCTCGACTTTGCCCCACGTCACAGCAACACTCAGCAATCAATGAAGTTCAGGTTGATTGGAATGCATTTAAATAAAGCGACATTTGCTGCAGCGCCATCTAGCGGAGTTACAATAATTGTACTATGCCATATCCTTCCTAAAGTGAAAGCAATAAATTGACTCAAGTTTATTGCAATCGGTGAACAGTACGGCATGAGTATACTGTGGTTCTATCGCATCGCTGCTGCTCTGGCGGAATAACATTAGAACCAGTCTCGTAGCGATAGGAGAAAATAATGAGCGTAGTGCATCTACCTGCATATTATTTAAATTATTTATTTTCCGTATTTGCGTTGAATTAATCTTTACCAAACTTTGCAAGGACATTGCGTGAAACGAAGAGCCTGTAAATTTTCGTATCAATTCATACACTCTTTTGTGGAATCGATGTCGATTACATGTCGTTGAATCTACTTTTATTAGTATGATTTGTCCATCTACAAGGAACGGTTTCTGAGAAGAATCCGTGCGTTCATGGTTCCATGACGAGTAGATACTGATGATAAAGAGGAAAGGTTCCATATACTAGCGAGTCGTATAACGCTGCTAAAGTTTATTATTTCCATTGGTTGTACGTACACACGGTATCAGAATTAAGCACATACCCTTTCCTCTTGCGCTCGCCTGGAATTAAATTGGAGGACAATGGAATGAGAGAAATGAGTCTGAATTTCACCTGAGTTGCGTCAGTGGAGGTACTTACACTGCGTCGACTCGCATCATTGTTCCTTTCGCGGTGGCCCCGAGCGACGCTCTACTCGCAAATGCCAATGCGCAGTCGTCGTTTCAAATGATATAATCAATGAACAAGCACGCGGAGCTGTCTCGCCAGGAAAATGGTACTGATAAATATTTTGTCGGTGCAGCACGTGTGTAGCTAAACACGATCTCCGTTAGTTGCAGTTTTATACGTCCGTCGATAATCTGGGCATTAAAAAGAGCTCTTGGTTTTCCGCTCTGAAAAATGGTGATATTATAATCAACTAGAGAAAATGATGTGAGAGGATAAAAAGAGCAATAAATGAAAACGTGGTGATGGGTAAATGCAAACGAGGATCGGATAATGAGTATCATACCGACTGGAATGTAAGGTGGTAGAGAGTGGCTTAAAGTGAGCTGTGCAGTACAAACAATTTTAGCGCTTGGAGAACATCCCTTCGTAATATTTTAGTTGGCGTATTGTTCCTTAAAATGTAGGGATTTTTCCTTGATCAGTTATGGCAGGTTCATACTTATACAAAAACTAATAATATGAGTTCTCTCTGAAAATATGAAACTAACAAAAATCGAGAAGAAATCGGAGCAAAAGTGAATTTGTATTGCTTGTCTGGATCTAAGGATTTTGACTGTTAAATTAATTTGTGAGTAGTGTTATATTTTAAGACTTCAAATAATAATGTTAATAGTTAAACATTTGTTTATAAAATGATCATAAATATTATTCCTTTCAAATAAAGAAATCAAAGAATCGAACTACTCAAAAACATTATTAGAAAAGACACAAAGTGAATATTTTCTATCCCTCTGTGTTTTATAAGTTAACCATATCATGAAGCTGGTTCAGGCTTACGTATTTACGAAGTAAATTATAAAGATAAAAGAAATTCTAAAAATTACTTTCAATTGACGTTATTTGTTAGAACAAAAATCACATTATTCCGTGCGGACTCCTGTTTTGGAAGAGATAGCTTTCTTGAATTCTTGCCGTTATTTTGATTTCATCTCCCATACGTGAGGATGGTATATCGGACAGAGATAAAGAGAAATTAAATATGATTGAAAGTATCGCTGAAAATCAAAACGTTGACTTTCTGAAAGTAACCAATAATGTTACATTATATACCTAAAATATTTTAAAGGTTTGAACAGACGTGATTTGAATTAATTAGTATGAAAACCCAGCCGATGAAATTCACAAGCTGGGCATTTTAAAAATGAAATTGGAATCTTCTCTTATTTCAAAAAGTTTTCTGAAGAATATCTAAGGAAGGCGCAATGCGTTTTAACTTTTTGACATTGTCAAAGCGAATCATTTTCGATATTCCTGCTATTATGAAGAAGAAAAATATTTGCAAGATCGCGGCCTAACAAGGTGCCCAAGGCATTTGTCATGTGATACAGGAACGGTGATGGACTCAGGAAATTTGAAATGAATTTGAATGAAATCTTATTCGAAAGTGGTACAGGATTTATGTTTATAATATAAAAATTAGACGAAGTCACATCATTAGAATATTTTATATCTAAACTTTTCAGCCTCATTGCTTCCATTTCAGTGCTACTTAAGATTGGTAATTAAAAATTGAAATATGACATAAATGAGTAAATGAGAAACAAATAAATAATTAAATTATAGAAACCCAAACAAATAATTGAACATTGATTCTTGAGTTTGAGTCGGAGTTCTAACTGTTAATTAGATTAAAGTTAAGATGAATAATGAAATAAAATGAATGAAAGAATTTGAGGAATAAAGAAAAATTAGTGAAGCTTTCGCTTATGATGTTACTACATCATCGGCGATTGAAATTTTGTGAACCAATCACATTGAAATTAGTCATTTCTTGGTACAGAAGCCAGCATCGTCGAATTGTTTAAACCATGATCCGTGAAGTCAGGCGGTTAAGAAATTCGAAACACCGCGTTCTTGGATGGGTGATCGTGGGGAACCCTGGGGATCAAACGGCCCCGGGCCCTGACCGAAGGGATAAAGGCAAGTCTGACTCCCACTGTCGCTGACTGACCAACTTAACGGAGGATTACCCTTGTTTGTGCCAGTAAGGAATTTGTTGTGAAAACTTTCTGAATTTTATAAAGAAAGTCAGTGTTTTTGGCGTGAGAATGAAATGTTGAACTGACCACTTTTTGAAATGAGTATACAAAAAGACTATAATTCGAGTTTCGCGTTCTATTTTAGTACGAATTCATGAAACTTACAAAAATATACTCTTGAATAATTCTCAAAAGTGTTAGCTCCCGGTGGTCAGGTAATAGGTGTAGAGTGAATGGTCAAACATCTCCCAGCTGAACTGAAACAGAAGATCGGTTGTGAGCGAAGTATGGGCCGACCGTATCACCAACCATCCTATAGCCCGGATCTGCCCCAGTTTCCACCTTATCTTCATCTCAAGAAATTCCTGCCCCATCAGCATTACGGGGAATCACGCGATGTAGAATTGCAGGTGTCTGTTAAACACTGATGCTATCTGGGGGAGCAAACTTAACGACACAGAGATACAAAGAGTTTGCGGGTTCCTCGATCGAATACGTATTTTAAGGGCGAAAAACCCTTCGTACGCCTTCCTTCGGAGGAAGAAAACCGACTGTCCCATGTAGTAGATTTACTGCATGTAAAAATCCCTCAAGCCTAAAGAAGCCTCTGTGCAAAATTGAGATCCGCCTGTTTCGTCCCCCAAGATCCTCCTTTTCTCCGCTAGCTGGTGAAAAGAGCATGCAAATTTTGCGTAGTTGAGGAAGAGGGCCTGATCCGAGTCTCGCCACGTAAAGTAAGGCACTAACTATTAACGAGCGAACATCACGGCGTATTTATCGCCAGTTTTGGGTAAGATTTTTATAACTATTTTTTTTCTTTACTTCTAGTCACTGTATTTAATAATTAAGTGAATATAATCTTCTTCACAATATGAATTACACCTCTCAGCATCCTACTTAAACAGCTATATATCTTTTGTCCCTTGACTTGGATTCCAATCCAAAGCAAGTTTTGCTATTTTTGTTGCTGTAAATACTATAAATATGTTACAAATTATGACACAATATATTATTCTTTTGTAAGAATCACGTGAAATTCTTTCTTTTTTTGGTGACCCTCCCCCCTTCCGCATTTGCTAAAATGGAATAGTCTACAAAAGGATACAATGGTCTGCAATTAACGAAAAACTCATTAAAACAAAAATTCTTTGCCTCTAGTTTTTATTTTGATAATTCCCGTGTTCAGACATTCAGCCACCATTATCTCCATAGTCATTGGCTTCAGTTATGTCAACTATCACCAAACGCTGTAACATCTAGTAATGATTAAATGTAAATTTTCATGAACGTATGTATTATGACCTAGAATTATTTAGTAACTGCTATTTCTTCACTATTGTACAAGAAAACGTGTTAGCCTGGCTCAAAATATAAAGTTCTTATTTTCTACGAAGGCACAAGGACTAAGTTTATTTTCCTTATCTTCCGCTTGCAAACTCTTTCTTGTGCTTTCATCCTCTCTTCAGTCCAAACTTGCAAACTGCTCTCTATTCCTTTGCAGTGCGGTTTGAAAAACGTAGATTTTAAGGAGTTGCACTTCTTATATTTGACTTACATTGCTGTTTAATTTCACTGGATATCTTCACCATTACATGATTTTAACTGGGTCGTATTTATTAAATTCATGCGAGTGGGTTGTATCTCCTTCCTCTTTTCGAACACTTATTAGGATTAAGATACTTCCTCAATCATATTTTTTCCACAAACATGCATGCATTTCATGCATGTTTTACAAATCATGCATATTTAGAATTTTTCATTTTCATAATTTCGTTTTTGGGAAAGCGATGTTTAACTACACCTTTTCTAGAGAAATCCCAAACTTCATATACGTGATTGTCGTTATAATGGTTTTGACAGCTTTTGGAAGCAAACTCAGTCCAAAATTCAACGTCGAGATTTGTTCTACACTTGGCACATAATGTATTCGGCTCCTACCTTAATCCTTCGGAGGCCTTCTTAATCCGTACTCGACTATTCGATGAAATAATTATTCATTCTGTAGTGTGTTTAGTCCATTCCACATTTATGATGGCAGGGTTGGTCTTCAGTGAAATGAGTGACCAAGGTTGCCTAGAAGATAACAACCTGTTTCTTATCAGAACAATTCTACATGAACGCGTCCATAAATATCACGAAATAAAAGCACGTTATCACAAATAAAAGCCGCATCATATGGCACAGATTATTATGCTACAGGACATTTTGTACTAGAGTTAACAAACAGTGGTTTTAAATAGTTGTAGCTTTCTTTTTAATAGTTATATGTAATTTGAATAAGTACATGCTCTTCTTACAGCTTTATGTAAAGGATAGTTATGTGCGTAAGGAAGAAACTTCTTCATTAGAACGTTGTTAGATCTGTGAATTACTGACGTGGTCTATTTACTATTTGTTGTCTACTTTATTGTCTATTTACTGCCTCCGACATGAAATTCGGGATGCGAGCATTATCACATGCTTGATAACCTTCGTGAAAAAAGGTTTAAAATATTGTTGATGTTTTCACTTCATCTTAGCTCTATCTTTCCTCATTACATGTGTAGGACGGAATGTAACACATCACAAGATTCTACCTTGCTATTGTAAGTCCATGTAATATTGATCTTGGTTTTAATGCTAGAAAATTCGTATCGTAAATGATTTTCGGATTTATATATTAATATTTATAATTGCTTCTCAGAGAATGATGGGTTTGACGCTCTGTTACTTTAAGTAAATTTACTTGTAAGTTTACTTTAAGTAAAATTTACTTGTAAGTTACTTAGTAAAATACTTTGCAAAATGTTTGTTATATTTTCTGTTCTGTTTTCGTCGTGAATAAATCCTCAAATACTCGCTATCCTCGATGGTTCGGTCTGAATAAGGACGCTTCACAACACATAAACGTGTAGCAACATAATAAAAATATTACAAGCGAGAAGTTCCGCGAACAAGGATTGGCTTTCCTCTGTTCGTCGTTAAGCGCGCACCATGGAAGGCGGCATATATTTTAGCACAGGCAAGCAGCGTTCGCCTCGCGCACCTGCCGGCGTCTCACAGACGACACTTCACGGCGCCTCCTGCGCCCTTCGTCGCGGCGCCTCCCGCCTCAGCTCCCGCATCACTTCCGCGTCATTCCCGCATCACTTCTCCGCGTATCCTCCACGCGTTGACTTTTTCCATCGCCTCCACATCCCTTCCCCGCGACCCCATTCCGCGGCCCTCCCGGACCCCTTTTCGCGACCCTGCGTCGCCGTCCCGCGTCGTCCCTCTGTGACAGTTCCTCGCGTTGTTTCCGGGCCCACGTCCCGCCCGAGTCGCCGCCCGCATCCCCGCCCGCGTCCCCGCCGCGTCCCCGCCCGCGTCCCCCCCCGCGTCCCCGCCCGCGTCCCCGCCCGCGTCCCGCCCGCGTCCCCGCCCGCGTCCCCGCCCGCGTCCCCGCCCGCGTCCCCGCCCGCGTCCCCGCCCGCGTCCCCGCCCGCGTCCCCGCCCGTCCCCGCCCGCGTCCCCGCCCGCGGTCCCCCCCCGCGTCCCCGCCCGCGCCCCCGCCGCGTCCCCGCCCGCGTCCCCCCCCGCGCCCCGCCGCGTCCCCGCCCGCGCCCCCGTCCGCGTCCCCGGCGCCGCCCCCGTCCCCGTCCCCGCCCCGTCCCCGCCCGCGTCCCCGTCCGCGCCCCCGTCCGCGTTCCCGTCCGCGTCCCCCCCCGGGTCCCGCCCGCGTCCCGCCCGCGTCCCCCCCCGCGTCCCCCCGCGCCCCCGCCCGCGTCCCCGCCCGCGTCCCCGCCGCGTCCGCCCGCGCCCCGCCTGCGTCCCCGCCTGCGTCCCCGCCCGCGTCCCCTCCCCGGACCCCGCCCGTCGCCGCCCGCGTCCTCGCCCGCGTCCATGTGTGATGGGTGGATGGAGAATCGTGCTTGGCGCACATGGCCGCGTCTTCTTGAACGCACGCGCGTGCGCTTGTGATGCGTGCGGATGCGTACATGCGTGAGCGGGCGTGCGAACGACAGTGCGTGCTCGCGCGCACCCGTGGCGCGCCGAGCATTGGTGGAGGAGGTGGCGGACGGGTGCCCACAGCTGTGGAACGCTTGGCTGGCGCAATCTGCCTGCTCTCGCGTTGCACTCCCCATGTTCCATTAAAAACGGCTGCTCGGATGCTGGGATGGATGTGTTTTGGGGATTGGAACAATAGCAATGATGCGACAAGTGACGCTTGGGGGTTGCGTCTCCCGAGCCAACCTTCTGCGACCACTGTTATTATTGGTAGATTTTTGGAAAGAGGAGGCATGAGACGTGAATTTTCAGTAATTACGGGTGATAAAGTTCATTGCTATAACCCATTAGTTAGTCATTGCCAAGTGGTGCAAACTGGTGTGGGTGTTTTAACGTGAATGCGTTTGTAAAGAGTTTTTTTTTGGTTATGATAGATTCTGTAAATGTTTATGAAGTTGGGAGTATCACACTTCTGTACATTATTTCCGGGAAAGATTAAATATATTATAAAATTTATACCACTAAAAACATAGGAAAATAGATGATCTTGATAAACAAATATCTTGAACAACTGAATGTGTTTTGCTTTGTATTTTACCGCACGTACAAATCTATTACTTCCCAAATTTGGGTGTTTTATATTTGTCACATTAAATATACTTTGTCTTTCCCTTCATGTTCCCGGGGTATTCTTGAAAGTGAAAACTTTATACTTTTTCCGAATTGATTTTGGAAGCCGTATCGATTGAAGTGCTGACGCCTACACTTCTCTAATCCTGTTTGGTTTTCATTTAAAGTTTCGTATTCACATTTTGCGAAAAGCACCTGTGAACTCTAAAGCTCGGTGTAGCACCCTGTCAAATCAAGGAAGGGGATTAACAGAACGACAGTGAGTGAAGATTAGTGTTTCATTCATTTATAGGATATGAAAACAAATACAAAACTATGAGTCACAGGAATTCCATACACCTGTCATTCATCTACAATAGTCTCTAATATTGTTAATTGTGGGTTTGGTTTGACTGGTAAGTTTAACAGGTATTTATGAATTTCTGTTTCTTTTATGATTTTTTTGGGTTTTTATTCGTTGAATAGGTTTAATCCGATCATTATATTCCTCTTCTACGACCCTCAAATATTGTACGACTAAAATCATATTCATGAAAATATCATCCGTAAACAAAAAATTAATATACTATTACTGACCAATTGAATGTCAGCCTAATTTTCATAATTTTTTAAAATTAATTATTAATTGCCTCAATTATGAAACCAAAATTTCCTGAAGAATTTTCACGCATTGTACCGTTGTAATTTTTCACAGATTGATAAATTATAACCTAACAGGTTTGATGTAATCAATCAGGAATATCAATGTAAAAAATATTTCCATCTATAGGCTTCGATAAGATAAAATGGAACATGCCTTTTTACTTTTACCCTTTGCTCATAATTTAATCATGTTCTGTTTTTTGTTTTTCGAAGTGTCGAGGTTTTATTCGAGAGAAAATTTTCGTGAAGGCAACTACTGTGACTTTTTAGACATAGCGAACGAAATTAATTCTAGCTGCACATTGCCCCCAAATCACAATGTTAATGTTTGGGATGCGTGAAATGGAGGTGCCTTGTTGCTGTGCTTCCAAACGCCACGGAAAGGTGCTTTCTGTTTATAGGGGATGTGCGTGCAAGGGCTACTTTATCGCGATACAGCCCTTCAAGCGTTATCGGCGCCAACTCGCTCTCAACCGTGTTTCTCACTAGAGTGTTATAGGCGGCGTCACGAAGGTTACATTGCCATAAGACACCGAAAACGTTTCTTTCGCTGTATATACGATTGTAATTTCGGCCAGATTTTATTCCTAATTTAACCATTTGCCCAAGATAAACCTGTTGCGCTAATTTCAAAAGCCTTTTTTATAATATATCTTCCTGTGCTCGTAGGTAGAGTTCTATCTCCATTTTTATTAAATGAAAATGTACACACTTGTTTCAGTTCCATTATTGTTCCTGGAGTATCTTGACCAAAAGGTATTAATAACGAAATTAAAGCAGTCAAACAGCATCATAGCTCCTTCCTTCAGAGGACAAAAACGTCTCTAAAATTATGTAAATGCGACTTAATGCGTAATGTGCCCTTCTCCTGATGTACAACATTCTTGACTTTTAGACGTTCAATATGACCTCATGTATTAATGAATTTCTTCCTCATCGAATTTCTTTCTCTTATTATTGATTGCAATTGAATCTTGCTTAAATGAAAGTATTAATACTGTTCCCCGTTTCAAAAAAAGCACAAATTAGATATTTTAAGAAGGAGAAAGACTAGATGTACTGTTCAAGGCAAAAACCCGAAATCAATACGTATTCCACAGGTATTTCTCTCGGCGAAATATTTTAAGATATTAATTAATGTAATACAATGATTTGATTTATGTTTCCCAAGTTATCGATATATTCCGGGAGACCGGTCGGGAGCTTAGAGCTTGTCCCGGCGGGGCGGTACCCGCTGGTGGGAGAGTCCTGGTTGGGAAACATCACTAACCGACGGTAGATCGGCGCCGGATCTGCCATCCAGCGGGGAAGATCACCGCCATCTACCGAAAAAAAACATGCACTACACCACGGGATTAATGACCAAAGTAGTTGTACGCCCGGAAACACGAGAAAACCAAACCAAACCAATCTGTTATCGTAAAACTAATCATGTGTGGTTTCCGACATTTGTAGCACGAAACAAACTAACTTGACGACAATAATAAGAAAGACTAGCTGTTTAAATTTCCCCACAGGTGTCCTCGATTATGGATGTTAATTCGTGCGCATAAAAATTTTATCAATCTGCCTTCCTAATATTTTGTAACTTGTTTAATGTCACAGTAGTTCAAAGTAATGTGTCTTAATAATTGAAACTTTCTACTAGAATTTTGAATAATGAATTGAAGTTTTGCGATTGGTTGTTTTGATTAAGTTTTACGATTTCGGAGACTCTTGCTCAAAACAAAAATGCGTGATTGATATCGGATTGATAGTAAATAATTTGAAACGTGAATGATAAAAAGAGATCATTGAACGTCTCAATGAACCAACAGAAATATAATTTAGGTCACATCTGTGATATTTATTTCAACACAAACATTTCCGTTTTCATAACGTCTTGAGTTTTTCATGCACACTATTGCTGAGACACTTTAATTTAAAAAATTAATAAATACTTTTTCTATCTTAGTAGGATAGAAATATAGAACAACTTACGGTGTTATCATTATTATGAAGCGTGTCGGATTGATCTTTTTTCTCATCCATTACGCAATTATTTCCTTTATTTACTAAGTCTTACGTCTTCTGTGTTCCATGAGATACTTTGTTTGACAGCTTCAAACTACTCTTTTTACTCTATTTGTACATCAGTCGGGACAGGTTCCTACAACATTAAAAGAAGTTTTGGTGTCCACGTTCTTTACCAACGGAGAAGCTATGTTGATTTTTTCTCTTCTGAACTTCTTAAAATTTTTTCTGCATGAAAAAATAGAATATGAGAAGAAAATGTGTGGGCGATTGGTAAAGTGCTATGCATTCGACAAAAAACATTTGACTGCTGTGTGAATTGTTCTGATTATAATTTAATTACTGTCCCAAAAATAGTTTAATCCTGTGACTTTAATGGGAGAAGGAAATATGATACGTTTTCTTGACCTCCAGAACCTCTACACTTTGTTTTATTATACTTGAATAATGATAAGAAAATTCATACTTCAATAGAGATAAGTCAGAATACTTCGCGAAATATTTGAAACAATGAATAATCACTCGTTTAATAGAAAATATTTCATCGGTCAACGACCCACAGATTTCATTTGTTGGAAGTGCTTGCAAAATAACTCAATTTTCCACTAAAGACTCACAGAGGTCACGAAAACTACCAAAATCTTATTTCTTATATTTACGTCCACAAGCACAGCAAGGGACCATGAATATTTCTAATGGATCAAAAAAAATACACGAATGATGATACATTCGCAAAATACTCTAAGGCTGTATGAAAGCTCTGAATTTAAAAGAATTCTGTATGCAACATACTGAAATTAATTTAGTATTTAATTATAGATCATTCTATTTGGAGGTTTGACTGAATAGAGAAAACCAAAGCCGTTACTAACGTCAGTCAATGGTTATCATTTATCATTTCAATGGCGTGTAGTTCGATGCAGGATCTCAAGTTCTATCGGTGGAGATACCACCACCTCCTGAGATTGAATATGCAGTACATTACGGGAATAATGAATTAGCAGTTGACGCAGTCGGAACACGAAATATGTTGATGTATTTGTGAATATTATCACGATATAACTCAAAAATAACGTTTCTAACACAATCTCATACAATGCACACTACTGAGCTTTCGAAAGTTGTATCGAACATGAAATGATGTATAGATCTAATTTGAAGAGTAGATTGCCTTAAGAACTGTCTTCAATGCTGAAGGTAGAGCAGGTCGAAACAATATGATTCCTCGAAAATTTTAAAAGTTAAATTTTTCTACCTTCCTACAATTACTTATTGAAAATAGACTTTTCTTCATGAAATGGTCTTTCAATTGTAGATCCATAAATAATGTCATGTATTTTTTAAGAATATGAGTAGCTTTCGCATAATTGTGCATGAAATCGTTTCAATTAAACGAAACCTAAAAAGGTTTTTCAAAACGGCGCTAAATGTGTTCTTTAAATTTGAAGCTCGAATAGAGCGAAGCTCGTTTTATAATACTACAGCATCGGCGTGATATTATAGATTCTCAAATTCGAAAATTGCAGAAGTTGAACTTTCTTTGAGTATTTTAGGAGCGTTGTTACATATGAACCAGGACTCTGATGGTATAGCGGAGCAAATGTGATGTCTAAATTCATGCCAGGGCGAATTTTTCTGCGGATTGGAAAATGCGAGTGTAACTAGTAATACAACATTTCGTAACCTTTACAAATAACATGACAATGTGTGCTATCGAAACACAACAATTTTCCTTTCTCGTACACTTTTGTGTGGAAATGTTATGAATTGCTGTACAAACATTTGTGGATATTTTGACCGAAAAAGTTTTGAGTGTCTCTATACCAAAATAGTGTATTATTCTTGTTCGTATAAATAGTAACAAATTTGAGAATTCATACCAGAAAAGATTTTATTCTCAAAGCTTCTGTCGGTCAGTCTCTTACCGTGCCTAAATCATAGCGCCACTAGTGCCTAAATAATTCATAGGATTCTCGCCTTACATCATAAGAAAAAGTATTCGAATTAACTTTTGGACAGAAAACTATATTGCGGCCATAAAGATGATTAATCATGTTCCACATGTAGTCAACTACTTCTCTAACACTTTGTGTAGTCATAATCCATGGTTCTAACTACCTTCTGAGTCCTTGATACCGAAAAATCGATTGACTGCAAAACGTCTATCTGTCTCTTTCTCTATGTTCAATGTTAGCGCCTAAACCGTTTACGATTTTCTCAAATGATATTCCTCAAACTGTTTGAACGAACTCAGGCTTTCGAGTTTGAAATGGGTATTTTGACTTTGGGATACGTTATATGAAGCTCAATAACATTTTTGAATTTTTAATATGAATTAAATTTCTGATTAAAGTTTCTTTGAAAGCGCAAAACGCTTCAAGATGGCGCGAATCTCATTTCGTTGAAATTCTCATTATTCGAAAATTCCAAAAGTTTAATTTGTTTGCATTTTTTACAACTACAATATCCAAGATCGAGTTTTCATTAATGAAATCTGTTGTTCTATAGACATCTTAAAATTAGATGATGTACAATTTTTTGAAAATGAGTGTGTTGCGTAATTTTGGGTGAAATACAATTAAACAATTATTTTCTGAAAACTGCACATTTTTTCTTTAAATTTTCTTTTCGTATATATGAAAGAACGATTAAAATAATGCTGGTCCCATTTTCGTTGAACCTTCTATATTTTTCAAAAGTGCAAAAATGAGCATCGCAAAATTGAAGTGTTTCAAAGAAAAAGCATCAGTCGAAAATTGAGAAATTTGAGATAATGATGTCACCTGTGTAAAATTTTATGCATCAGAGGATAATATCGACTCGGTCCCAAAGAAAACGAGCGCAAAAATAGGTGTTTGGAAGGTGAGTTAGGAATTTTTCTCATTTCCCACAAATCGGATTTTTGGACTAATGCGCTTTTTTTCAGAAGCCCTTCAATAACAATAATGAAGAATTTTGAATATCTGTCTTAAATAAAATGTGTCTTAAAATAGATCTTCGAAAATGGTCATACAATTTTGAAAAATCTAGTAATTTTTAAATTTAGTAATTGCTGATTTGAAGTTAATGCTATTTATTTTAAAATCCCAAAACTGTCCAATTTTTCTTATAATTATTTCCATAGAGAAAATATGTTAAAATGGTGAAGACCTCATTTAATTTGAAGTCTAAATTTTCGAAAATCGCAAGAGTTAGAAAAATGCGAGAAGGTATATGCTGTTGTAGCTCCTTAGTTTCAATATCGAGTAGTTTTGCTAGAAGAAGAGTCAAGACAATTTTATAGCCAACCAAAAAATTCTCAAAAACGTCTCTTCATTATATCTTTAATTTTGTTTAAATACTGCCAAGTTTGCTTAATAATATAACATACGTGACTTGTCCATTTAAAATTTCGTAATTTCGAAAATTGCAAAATTTGTTCAACCTTTCTACGCCTCCAATATTAAAAGTAGAAATCTTAATGCAATCTAATCGTTAAAATGAGTATTTTGAATCAATTGCCATTTTTTTTTTTCAAAATATTTTCGGATTTTCTGAGATGTAACCAACACAAAACTGACACGAAATACCGGTCGTCAGACTTGGTTGTATGTAATGTAAAGCGCATGGATGTCTGGTTCTATGTTTCTAAATCGTGAAATCAAATAATGTTATACTCTCAGGATTCGGGCCTCCTGATGTCAAAGTGGAAGTCTGGGGTTCTAATCTAAGTAGTGCAAGCCCCTTTCTTTGTTCTAGAAATTTCTTTAAATATAGAGCACAATATACTGAATTCAATAGCAAAAGTGGGCCGACATGGGTAGCCAAGATCGTTAGGAAGGGTGTACTCGACCTTAACCGTGTCGGTTCGCCATGGCCGTCGACGTGCCTTGAGCGCGTCGGATCCAAGGGTATCGGATTGGAGTCCAGCGAAGCATGGTTGTTTGCTTTGGTGTTGTCAAGGTCACAGAATAGATACTACACAGAAAGGAAGTAGAGGGCGGCTCTTTGATCTTCAGTGAGCCACCGCGCAGTGCGGACTCATATCTTGGAACTGCAAAGGAACCGCAAGAGACAGCTCAAACACTTTTGTTAAAAAAGGCTCTAAATTTTTTCTAACTTATCTAACGGTAGTGATAATTACACAGCGTATTATGACATAAAATTCTTTTGGTGTATTATTGTCACACCATTAATATACAAATTTCCAGCGATTTGGAAACACCATTGCATTTGTACGTTAAAGTGCTTTAAATGACTTCAAATAAAGTTTCCGAAAACTCAAAGTTTTCTGAGAAAAATTGCTTTAATTTCACATTTTAGTGAAGCTTAAATGATATTTTCTTAAATGTCCAAATTTTTGATTGAAAATTGTCATTTAGGACGAGGTTTTACTCTTCTTTAATATTCTTAAAGAAATATTTCGATTCAACTATTGGGAACCAAGAATTGAAAAATTTCAAAAGAATGTACTTTGGGAGGAATGTACTTTGGCTAGAGTATGTGGAAGTCATGATATAGTTTATCCGGACCAAAGAAAATAGAAAACTAATACGACAAAATCTGCGACATTCGTACTACTAGTTATGTATTTATAATTATTTACCTTTTATCTCTATTTTTATATTTGCCTATGTGCGATATTAACATTTGCCTTCACTAAACAAATGTCCCTCGAGTTACGTATGTTTTGCTAGTTATACAATCAAATACAACTAAATAAAACGGAAATAATGGCACCTTCACCATCGTTCACCACAACAAATGCCGGTCGTACTGCTGTTTACACACTTTCAATATGGCGACCATGCATCATATCGAGATATGGTTGAGTGCAGCTTCCTTTGTGTGTAGTACATATTCTGTGGTAGGGGAAGCTTTCCCAAGTATCACGTTCAAGCATTTCCTTCCAGTTCAATATTTTTATTCCTGGCCGGTCTAGGTGGCGCAGGTTATCAGGGCACTTGTCTCATTCACGCGCTGCACCATACTGTGCGTTTGAATCCTGATAAAGCATGGACATTGTGAGTTGGGTGCATGGCTCCCCACCCATCATGTCAAATCTCCTTCCTTTTCATTTACAGACCGGAACTCTTCCCAGAACCGCCTACACGCACAGTCGTAAAAGGGCCTATGGGTAAGAGCAAGGAGCGGAATACCTCAAGAACCCAGTGAAAACAAGAGATTACGAAAAGCAAGGATTAGGAAAGCAAGGATGCTGTAATTGCTCACGGCTTCCTGCAAGAATCAGGAATGTCGGCGTCTCGACTAAAGGATTTCTCCAAAGAACAATTATGATGTATTGTTCAAAACAATGAGTGCGTATTTCTAGTGCTACTGTAGTATTGTTTTCATCAGATCTTGACAGGAGTTTATATTCAAATCTTGTGAATGTAGTGCACAATCCTACCTATGTCTTCTTCCTGAAATAGTAACTCGTAATTTATTTGAACTGTTTAAAACCTGGATATTCTATTTTGAAGAGAAACATATTGGTTTATGTTGCTTCTCTCACATAATATAATTGTAATACAGACTTTACAATTGTAAGTAAATATTTTTCCTCCAGTTTATTTCTTGAAAGTTTCTTTTACAAACGATATCCCACTATTGTTCTTTCGTGCGATTGTATGGACAACTCAAATTTATGCATGCCATCAGATCGATTGAATGGCAAGGAGGCACATTGTAGTGTGTGCAGCGCATAGCTTTAATTTGAAATGCATTTTCAAGTTCATGTCTGCAATTTAATGTCGAAAAGACGCATGCTGGACGTAGCCTAAGAAGGATTTTTACTTTGAGGTCGCCTTTTGTGCAAATGGTGAGAGTTTCGTTTGTAGTAAATGAAATTGTAGTAAATGAAATTGTAGTAATTTGAATTTGAAGTAAATGAATTTGAAATGTTTTCATTATGATTTGCTATTTTAGTTACTGCTGAAAAAGGATATAATTTTCAATTCAAATGTAATTGAAAGACTGTCTTTCTGTAGACTATGATTATGGTTATCATTTGAATCTTGTCGAAAGACTTTTCTAACAAACTGAGCCTCATTATACGATATACGTGTATATATATAAACCGACATCACAGTATCCCTATATGCTCTTTCATTATTTCATTTCAGTACTTGTTAACAAATTCTAAGAAATTAAGCGACAGTATTTTTATAAATTAAGGTAATATTTTATACTTTATTAAAAAAATTTGAGAAGTCATCTTTAATAAAAGAAAATGTGCTATTTACTCAACAATATACTAACTAGATGTTAATTTGCATGCCGGTTCAAAACGAATAGATTGCCTTCATGTTAGCGGTTTCGACATCGACATACTTCCAGGTGTAGCGATTAGCATGTCGAACTGTTATATCGAAGTTCCGGATTCAAATCCGATCATTACAGTGGATATTTAGTGGCGAAAGCCTTATTTCGGGGGAAGTAAAGTCGACTGTCCATGTTGTAGATTTGTAGCATATAAATGATCCTTAATCCTAAAAGTGCTTCTGACTAAATTCCAATAGCATTTCGCCCCGAGTGATACTCTTTCATTGAGAGATAGCGAAAGAAGCGTAGGAAATTCGCTTGGACATCAGAAGAGCATTATTGAATTGAATTGATGTAGATGGGCATGTGAAATTAATATCTCAGTGGAAGGTAAGGAGGGCTGCTCAAATCAGTAACATCAATGTATTTCTAGTATGGGAAAATTACCTTGATATACCATAATTCGTAGGATATATCTGTCTATCGTATTAAAGAAAAATGATAGTTATTTTTATATATAATCACTTATTTAATATTAGACAGTGATTTTGAGATTTAATTAACTTTATTAATAAAACATTCGTCAGTTTGGTTTTGTAAGAATTTTTTCTGATAAATGTCTTAACATTTCTGATCACGTAATTAGTCCTCGTTTTAAGAATCAATATGATCAGTGAAATTCATTACCAAGTTTTCTTACGTCAAAATTATACACATATACACACACTTCATTTGCAAATTGTATCAAAATCACTTAGCAGTGTTAAAAGTACGCATTTCAAAAAATCCCTCTCCTATTTCCTGGCAACAAAGGTCACCTGTCAAAAAATAACTTGATTTTATATAATTAATTATTTTGATAGCATCACCCAGTATACTATTTTATTTATACGACATGCTCTTTGATTTCAAAACTGTTTGTGCTGAAACGCTTCCCTGCCATTTTTATTGTGTAATATGACAAAAACCTCTGGTGATTGATCTGCTTTCATCCATGAAAAAACGTAACAATTGATTGCTTTTGTAATGTATGAGTTAGTTTAAAATCACACTGTGCTGTATGGCTTGATCAAAAGGAAAAGAATTGGCAGTTTTCTCTGTCTAAATTCACATATTCACTCTTAGAACAAAATGACAAAATCAGATGGTAGTGATTTCTTTAGCGCAACGTT
Organism: Teleogryllus oceanicus; assembly: GCA_964035755.1. Lineage (NCBI taxonomy): Eukaryota > Metazoa > Arthropoda > Insecta > Orthoptera > Gryllidae > Teleogryllus > Teleogryllus oceanicus. Next base: position 20,306 of record CAXIVR010000030.1, on the reverse strand, counting down.
TACTTGAGTTCAAATTCAAGAAAGTCAAAAACGTGCATCAATACACTAAAATCTTTATGATTTTGCATTGAAGTCTTCAAATATCCGAGTCAATCTCCCGGAAGGTACTTCTCAGCAGTTTAACTCCCATCGCGTAGTCTGCACTAAGATCTAGAAAAGTCTGACAGAACAGCGAGTCCGCGAATGTATCTCCAAAACCCATGTTGTGTTGAAGCCCCATGTAACCACATTCTACCCTGTAGCTCAGACTGTTGTGGAGAGAATAGTCGTCTGATTGTATGACACAATTAATCGTAATGTCTTAATGGTTATCATTAAATAGATAAATTTGGTTAAGTACTCTAAGGCCAGTGATAAAATGTTACATTTAATGACAGTCAGACATTTTCTGAGGTCTATATTTATGTAGAATGCGTCCTTTTCGAGAACATTGTATTTAATTCTGCATTTTTAGAACTGTCTTTAAAAGGATCTTTAGTTTTCTCGAGACACTGAACAAGTCGTTGATAAATAGACAGGTGCTGATGTTGCCCTCCATCGCTGGGCCTCTACTTTAAAGAATATGGCGACTTAACTAAATAACATCTTTTCTCATTTGGAGGATGAAAAGTTGTCGCCGAAAATCATCATATCAGTTCAGAGAAGTCTAGAAGTGAACTTCTGTTGAAGCAATTGCTGTTCTCTGATGTTTTTGGGTGAATGGTAAATGTATAACTGGTAGTGCTACGTCTTGCAATTGAAATGTATTACCTATGCATCAAAATACCTGTAAAATGCCCTTGTATATAATGCATTACTTGAAATATATTCATTATCTAGAACTATTGAACCGATGAACATTTTGTGGCAAATTATTCTCGGTTTAAGCTGATTCATGATGAACGGCTGGCAAGCCTCTATTTCAATGTTGGGAAAACACTTGAATTGGGACCATTAAGATTGATGTGATCAGAGTAATAGAAATTCATGTTATCAGTGAATTGAAAGTCAGTGAAAAAATTGACAAATTGTTCACTAAATCTATTCATTATGACGAGTTGTAACGTTTCTTTCACAGATTTATTATCAATTTTATTTTAGGAAAGAAACAAAGCAGTTTGCATATTATGTTATCGTTATTTAAATTTGTCAAAATAGATTTTATTTCGTCTAATGTTTTTGGTAAAATTGGAAATAAAATGAGTTAAAAACTGAACTTATGTCGACGGCAAAAATTCGTACTGTCGGGGACTTAAAACGAAGTGAAGAGCTAGAAACAAGACCCACGCTATAAATTCAGAAATGTTTGAGTTTCCATATTATATATAACTATGTAGTATGGAAACTCAAACATTTCTGATTTTATAGTTTCATAAAATTTAATTTAATTGACTGAAAATATTTATTTTATTTTATGTAAACTATTTTTATAGCAGAATTCTTTTCCATGGGAATATGAAATCGAAAGTTCACATGATTCTTTCTTGGCAGCAATAAATTATTTTACACTTTCCTGAACGCCTGAAATTTCGACTGAAATTCTTCTAGTATTCCATTTAATTCTCCAAAAGTAAAGCTCTATCTATCTCGTCGTACATGTAAATTTCATTGCATCAATCTGCAAGTCTATTTTCCCTTCACGTTCACCCTTTAGCACCAATTTCGCATTTGATTGTGCCTAGAAGCTTCTCAATAACTGTAAAGTACTTCAAATGTGACGCCATTCATTGTAAGTATCAATTCCTTCAAAGAAGTCTAACTCTCCATTCGATTTTAAATTAGGTTATAATTTGGGTTTTTAAGTTCACTATGCCCAATTAGGATAGTAGGATTTTGAAATTATAAATCACGACCTCCTAGTTAATATCTCTCGAAATATTTTATCTTCAGAGACAATGCTCAAATTCACACAGACATGAATGTCCTGAGATGTAGTTTCGAGACAATGTTTAATAAGCTCGTGTACAGGTGAAATGGGAAAATGCCTCCATTGATTGTGAATCTACTATTGGTTCATGCAACCAGAGAGCCATTCTGCCATTATGTTTTCCTGGCCACGTTTGTATTATTTGTTTAATATTTTTAATGAATCAGAGCTTTAGTATTCCTGAAGAAAACTTATTATAAAATCGTAGATTATATAGGAATATGAGTTTCTTAACATTGTTTTGTCGATTTTCGTTTTCCAAAATTAATTTTGTACTCTGGAATGACACTTCGAATACGTTCTCTAGAGTACAGACGTCCAAATTAAAAAAGATCACTATCGGAGATCACTTGACCTTCATCGTGAGCACCATTGAGTTGCGCGTGCAGAATGTCCACAAGACGAGCAGTACGACTGCTAGGGCGGCACCAGAAAGGTGTTATTTATTCGTACGCCATAGGACGGTTTTGTACGCGGAACTTTTATAAAGAATGGAAAGTAAAGAGAACAAAATCATGAAGATAATCTTTCTTTTGATCTGTTTTACTCGGTTTGAAGTTAACGCGATGCGCTGCAGCGACCGCATTCTATAAAGGGAAAATAATTTCAAGTAAATGTTTAAAATTTTGGAAAAGGTCAGATGTAAGAAAACAGGAATTATTGTGTATTTTTGAACATGTTATCAAAATTTCTTCCCCAAAATTGATGTGTTTTCTTAATATTTTACAAAATCGGGAAGGGTGGAATTGCATACAGTGCATGTGGAAAGATGTGCAATGATTGTCAACGTGACGAACACTAGATATGCTCTTCATAGGGCACATACGTCTTTTGTAATGATGTGCTTTGGAAATATAGATCATCAGTACTCCTAAACTGTTTTCAGGAATGTGGGATTTCTGATGCGGTGTTGTTGACGTTATTACATGGGTTAAAGGAAGTCATCTCCGTGAACATAATATATTTATGTAGATAGCCGACTTTTGCCGAAAGCAGCTAGACTGATGATGACGACAAAGCCGTCAAGCAGGTATCTAAATAAATATATCAAGTTGACGGAGATGATTTACTTTATTTCTTCATTTCAGGAATGTGACATGGTGACTTCATACTTCATGGAGTGACCCCATCAGTATAGTTTTGAGTGTTATAAATTTTGCGCCTTGTCATTAATAGGCGAAAAACAAGTACAGTGAATGTAGATGTGACTAATCCCAACAGTAATATATAATTATCTCTTCATCGCATGCGGTGTAGTATCTTCTTTCCATTCTACCCTGCTCTTCCAGCCGTATTGTTTACTGGTTTGTATCGGGCGAGCAGCCTTTGCTTATTTCTCATTTGGCTGTTTAGCCATTAGCGCCGCTGCCTGTTTGCATGTGCGTCCCCGCAGGCTGGGTCAGCGGCACTGCGCGCGGGCGGCGTGCGTTGATGAGCAGCGCACGATGCTCTTTGATGGAGGGTGCGCGCGCCGACGACCCCACCGCACGCTCGTCGCCCGCCTGGGCAGCGCCCGCTGCGGTGTGGCTGCGGAGGCGTACGACACGCACGAGGATACGGCACTCTGGCTAATCCGGCTTCGGGACGGCGACCGTCGCTCTGCCACGTCCCTCTCCGTCCCGTCCTACTCTGCTCTGCGCCGCCCCGCCCCGCCCCGCCCCGCCCCGCCCCGCTCCGTCCCGCCCCGCTCCGCCCCGGCTCCGCCCCGCTCCGCCCCGCTCCGCCCCGCTCCGCCCGCTCCGCCCGCTCCGCCCCGCTCCGCCCCTGCTCCGCCCGCTCCGCCCCGCTCCGCCCCGCTCCGCCCCGCTCCGCCCCGCTCCGCCCCGCTCCGCCCCGCTCCGCTCCACCCATTTCGCTTTGTTCCACCCTGTCCTGCTGTCCGTGCCGGCCTGTCCTGCTCCGTCCCACCCCACCTCACCGCGCGCCGTCCCATCTCGCTCCATCTCACTCCGCTCTTCCCCGTCCCTCTCCGTTTCTCCTCGTTTCGTCCCGCCTCGCTCCATCCTGCTTCTCTCCGTACTCCCGGCCCGCCCCATCCCGACCTATCCTTCCGCCGCGCCCGCTACGCGTCGCTCCATCGCTCCTATCGGTCGCGCAACGACCACGCGCCTCGCGCTTCAAGCGTTCCATGGCAAGGGATGCAAGTTCAACTCTGATATTCCACACACGCGCAAACGTCTCTTGTGCGCTAGAATAGTATTTTATAAAGAGTCGTTTGGTTCACAGAGATCGAAGAGCCATTTACTCAAACCTTCACTAAAAAGGATATTCAAAAGAGTAAATGAAACCCCCAAACGCTAGGTGGAAAAGGGTGTACTGAAGCAGCCAGAGGAAAAGCACCGTAAATTGCAGTTTCAATGCAACTGACATTTAGTTTTATGGTCACCGTTCGACGTGAAAGATTATTGTGAGGAAAAATCACACTAAATCGGAAGCATACGCAAGTGGGCCACCTTTTACTTCGTGTCTTCTCACGCCCACAAGACCATGTAATCCATGTATTTGACATTAGCGTATTCCGTCGCATCGGTATTAACGTGTGTTGATGTAAAGACATGGTGAAGAATAAACAACATGACTTGATATGTATAAGCTGATTATCCGCCGTTGCCCTGATATTTATCACAAACATCCTAATACGCAGTCTCGCCCGCTTCGGACCGTTCCCGCCCGGCCAGCCCCCAATCAGATCCTGCCCAAGCCCCCGCTTGACCCTGCCCTGCATCATTTCGATTGCGGAGATGAAACATTTCGAAATTGTTGAAATGTGCATGTATCTTTGATACGACACAATATCGATAGTATAACTATTGCAGGAAAGAGAACTAAACCATCCTATTAACAATTATTCTAAATATCATATTCTAAAACATTTGTAGGGTTAACAACTTTTGAAGATAATGTTTATTAATGAATGCGGGAATGAAAGGTTTTAAGCTGAAAAAACTTTCAAATATTGTTGCCTTGGTAAAGAATTTTAATAAATGTCATCCAGGTGGATAGATGCGGCGTTGCTATGAGAAATGTTTGTATGCAACAAAAAATCAATTTCCTTTGCACACAATGGATGTGTGCTGCTATGTACCGAAAAGTTTAATGTACAGTATTTTACACAAGATAGCTGAAATATTACAAGAATCTGTCTAGATTATTTTGCAATACTAAATAAATAAATAAATATATATAAATAATAATGACTTTATTTATGTGGTGAGACTCGGGCCATCAGGCGCTCTTCCTAACCATGAATACATAAATTTATAGATGAGAATTGAATTAATAGATACATTTAGTAAATAAAACAAGTAAATAATAATACTTAGTAATAAGTAAATAATAAACTTACAGATGTCATGCCCTGGGCTCACAAACGTGACAAGAATACAACGTCCCAGCATTTGCCTTAAGCGACCGGGGGAAACCAGGGAAAAACAAAGGAAGTGTGCATGCTCTTCAACATTGAGCAACAAAAAAAATATAATTAAGATAATTTTAAAAACAAAACAAACATTACTGACTCAGGAAAACTCTAAAGGTTTGCCCGAAAATATAAACTCTAAGAGATATTAATTTAGCAATACGTATCAAATGTTGACAAAATCTAAAATACATTCATGAATCATAAAGCAAATGAGAAATGCACACAACCACCGTGCGGACGACGGCTTAGGCCGATTTAGATTTCAACATCATGTACAAGGAAAAGACGCATTCAGTCAGAGCCATGACAAAGTTAGATAATAATGAATTAGAAAATACTGCAGATAATACAAAAAACTTTTAACCCTAAATATACTTAATTTAGACTAATTATACTATTGTTAATTAAATTAAAACTAACTTAGAAAACAAAGAAAAGAACAAAACTGTTAAAAGCCCTATAAAATTTACATTTAACTTACAATTTGAACTCACTTAAGAACTAACTTAAGAAAATACAAGAAATGGAAAAAACTGTTAAAAAGCGATATAAAAATTACATTTACCTTACAATTCTAAACACATTTAGTACACACTTTCACATCATACAATATCAGCTCAGAAAAATAGTATTTAAATGTTTTTGAATGATCGTGATTTTTACATTTCCTAACATTTACTGGAAGAACTATTCCACTCTCTAGTCGTCGCTACTAAGTAAGATTTATTGTAAAAGTTAGTGTTGCTTTTGAATATTGCATAGCAGATTTCTCGAATCTTCTTGTTTAAGATAAGAAATTTTATGAGAGAGGTAAGTAGGTACACCTGTATTTAATTTTGTAGAAAGACACAAACTATGAAACATGCGTCTGGTTTCGTTTAGTATGTTATTAGCTTTGTAGTATCCTGATATGTGATCATACTTTCTGATATTATATTGAAACCTAACACGCATTTTGAACTCTTTGAGAGCGTCACAGTTGATTTCTTACATTACCGTACACAATGTCACCGTAATCAAGCAGAGGAGTGAGGGATTTTACTAGTAGTTCTTTGGTTTTGGGTGAAGGCATTTGTAAGCACATTTGAGTGAGTACATTGAAGCATACACTTTGCGTGCAAGTTTCCCGAACATGAGGTTCTAATTTAGGAATTTGTCGATGGTCAGACTGAGATTTTTACTTGTGAGCATAGAGGAACAGTAGTAGTTATCCAGTACGATATGAGGAATATTTAGATTTTTAAGTGCTTTATGGGACCAACAAGAGCCAATTATAATTGATTGAGATTTTAATGGATTTAGCTAAGGCCGTTTCTCAGTGACCATTCATGTAAAGAGGCTAAATCTGATTGTTTTACTATTAACTGAGCACTTCAGAAGGTTTCCCACTGACGTAGATCTGAGGTCATCTGCGTACATATGATGATTGCATCTTGATAGCACTGATGGTATATCATCATATAGATAAGGAAGAAAGTGGACCAAGTACGGAGCCCTGTGGCACTCCACGTGAAACTGGTTTAGGTGACGAGAAAGGTTTTCTACAACTACGACCTGTTGTCTATTACTAAAATAACTTGAATCCACGATAAGGTAGAATCAGAAAAACCGAGACATTTACATTTTGCCAGAAGCACGTCATGGTCTACTGAATCGAAGGCCTTGCTAAAATCTAAAAGCGTTAACGTTGTTATATTGCCTTCATCCAGAGATTGACGAATGTCTTCGATGACTCGTAGCAAAGCCGTTTGCGTACTTCTACCTCCCTAAAACCAGATTGAAAATTATTGAGAGCATCATTTATGGTGAGATACTTGTTTATTTGTTGACGTACAACTTTTCGAGGACTTTGGATAATGTTGGTACATGCTGATAGGTCGATAATCACAAAGATTTAAGGAATTTAAACATTTCGGGAGGGGACGAATGTAAGCTTGTTTCCACAATTGGGGAAAATATCCGGTTGTTAAAGAAAAGTTTATTATGTGAGTAAGCGCTGGAAGAGCATCTTTTAAAACCAATTTTAATTGCTTTGCCGTTATATCATCCGAGCCTTTTGAATTTGATTTGAGTGCCTTCACAATTTTTTCGACTTTTGGCAGTCAACATTGTTGAAATGAAACTATCGTCACAGGGGTGAGGTGCATGTGATTCAGAGAGTAAAGTGTCTTTTCTTAATATGGTCTATTTTTATGTGCAGCGGAAGCAAAATAGTCATTTAGGTCATCTAGGGGAATTTCTAATGAACTGTCATTTGATTTACGTTTGCAAATTCCTAAGTTTTTCAAAGTGTTCCATACTCCCTTCGTACTGGAATTTGTTTGGAAAAGATTATGATAATAACGAATCTTAGCGTTTCTGATTTGTTGTTTTACGAAATTTCTAAGTTTTTATACTCCTTTTCATTTTCATCGGGTTTTTGAAATTTTAAAACGGTTATATGGAGTTTCTAACTTTCATATGAACTTTTATCTCATTTGTAAGCCATGGAGCAGCAGGCCGCGTGACACGAAGTTTTCATGGAGCGTGCTTGTTAAAAAGATTCGTTATGATTTCATTGAACATATTTACTTTCGAGTCTATTGAGTATTGTGATAAACTTGGTGCCAAGGTGCATGTTCACTGTCTACTTGAAATGCTGTAAAATCTAAGTTTTTGTAATCACGGTAATTGATTGTTTTGTTTTTGTATTTAGTACATTTAGCCGAATATACAACAAAGAGTAAATCATGGTTTGAAATACCCGGAACAGGAACTTGACCATGTAGTAATACTTTGGAAATATCTGTAAATTCTGAAAGTAATCCTCTAATTCTGACAGCCGTCCGTATTTGGAGGCCAATATACAACCCTGACAAGTAGATGTTTTCCCCACACCATATCAACAAACATGTATTCCAAGTTCGGCGAGTTACTAGTAGATGTTTTATTATTTTACAATTTATATCATCACGCACAAACAGCAACACCCCACCGGATTTCTCTTTAAATTAATTTTATTATATTTCTATCATTTCGTATGAGTTTATATTTAGGATCGACAAAGATCAGACGGCGCAGTAGATTTCAACAAGTTTCACTAATTAATAATACGTGTGAGCTAGCTTCAGAGAGAACATGACAAATTTCGCGTGATGTTTCTTTAGAGATTGCGCGTTAATGTGAAAGACAGACAAGTCACGAGGAAAGTGCGAAATGGACGCGTTGAGATCAGAGAGTGTAGAGGCTTCGAGGGTGGTAGGCAAGCAACGCCGGACAGGGGCCATGTCCCAGGTAGGTATGTCCAGGGGCGCGGTTTCCGGCAAGACTTGAACTATAATTGAATTAGGAAAAAGAATGTGATATTTTGAGGCTCCACTTGAATACATATTAAGATATAGTAACTCTCCTACGGTTCACCTAAAAGTGAAATTAATAAAGATTTTGGAAGAAAAGCACTTATTGCGGAGCCCTCACTAGTATGACTAACATTTAGTTCTTTTTCGTTCTGGCTTACCTCTATCGCTTTCCTCCTGGCGTAATCCAACTTTCATATTGCCTCTCAATTTCTTCCACATCGTTGTTTCTGCTTTCGAAGCATTTATTCTTCCTCTTTTTCATTCTTTCATAAGGTTTAAACATAACGTTAGAATTATTATTATTCATCTCTTTCTGTTCCGTTTTATTCATTTTCCAAAAGAAATTAGTTTTACGGACTGATGAAGCAGAGAAGGAAGGATTTTAAAGGCTTGATATAGTAAACACAATTATTTCTAAAGTCATTTATCATGTTATATTTTATTACTTCACAACTTGCATGTCTACGTCAGAAAAGACGTCCTCACGTACGTTTTCCTTAAAGGTTAATTAAAAATGAGGTAATTCTCAACGATATTTCAATGTTATTTCATTTAATAGATTATCAAAGACTGATTTACAGTTCGTTATTTTAGTGTTCAAAATATGAGATTACGCCCAGATTTACTTAGTATCATAAGTACTTACAACATCAGAAAACGAAACGATTCATTCATGCTATTACCGTTGAAACCATATAATACCGCCGGGAAGACTCGATTATCAGAACAGTATGGAAAATTTATGGGTGGTTATTACGACTTCCGTCGCGTGTGCATTTCTAATATTTTGTACAATTGTGCACTAGAAAAGTATCTTCAGAGAACACTGGCCTTCCATGAATGTAGTTGGAAAGTTATTATTTTTTCATAAATGTGGTGTGGGCTGAAGTGAAATGTTTACTAATAAATTAATGTGATTTATTAATAAAGAGATCAAATGGTTGTTAATGTTTCAATTTTAACTAATGTTCTAAGAGAAGTGAATGAAAGTTAAATATAACAGTTTATGTTGGAGTAAGGAAATGCCAAGTTAGCGTACAAACTATCTAACCCTTCAAAGCGATAATTAGCGGTATTGTCTAAGAATTATAAAATTTTGCGTACGTTCATCAAAAATGCAAATTTTAAATACGTTCAATAATTTATACTCTCACTATTTTCAATTTGTAAACAATTTTATCTATTTTATTTTTAAATTACACATAATGTAAAATGTATAATTTCCGCTTTTGTATACTCGCACTTTCTCATTTTCTTTATTACCTACCTTCCTTTCAAGCCTCTCTCTACTCTACTCTCACTCTCACTCTCACTCACTCTCATTTTCTCCTCTCACTCTCACTTATTCATTCCTTCTTCGTTAATATTTCTCACTCTACAACTTTCATCTCATCTGCCCACATCATTCAAATGCTGTTTGAAGCAGCCAGGTCATAACTCGCCTGAGTGGCTTCCAGCCGCTGTCGAGCCGTTAATTGATGCACGTGAGTAAGGCTTACAGGAAACGGCCCTGCAAGGTGGCTGACAGGGACGCGAGGGGAGGGTCCTCACTACTGACTCCGTCCTCGATAAGAGTGATCTCTTCACTTTTTCAAACCAATGGATGTCTGATGAAAGAGGAGTATTTAAGATATCTCGAATCAAATGCATTTACATACATTTGTGTGAGGTAGTATACACACACACATTATATATATATATATATATATATATATATATATATATATATATATAATGTGTGTGTGTGTCGTATTGTGTATTGGTGCTGTGTGTAGTGGAGTTGCTGTGACAGTAAGTAAAATTTCAAAATGATTTGTCTGTACACTAATGTGGAAAAAATGCTTATTTCATTATTTCTAAGTTTTGAAAACAAACTATGGCATTTAAGCAATTTTGTTACTTTGACTCGTGCAGTATATCAATTAGAATGAATCCAAGTGGATTTACTCACAAGCAAATCGATCGACGAGATGAAATGCAGAGAACAGAAGTTCTGGGAGTGGGACTTCTGCGTGCGTCAAAGCCGCCGAGTGCGAGACGCAGCGTCATTCCACTCCACGCCACGCCACGTCACGCCACGCCACGCCAATCTACGCTACGCCACGCCACGCCACGCCACGCCACGCCACGCCACGCCACGCCACGCAACGCCACGCCACGCCACGCCACGCACGCCACGCCACGCCACGGGCCACGCCACACGGGCCACGCCACGCTGGGACCGGTGGCACGCCACGCCACGCCACACCACGCCCCGCCTCGCCATGCCGCGCCACTCTGCCGCGCCACACCATGCCGCACCACGCCATGCCGCGCGCGCCATGCCGCGCCACGCTTGTCGCGCCACGCCATGTCGCGCCACGCATTGTCGCGCCACACATGCGCATACCATGCCGCGCCACGCCATGCCGCGCACGCCATGCCGCGCCGCGCCGCCGGCCGGCGACTGGGTTCGTTGGCCGCGCGCACCAGGGGAACTGGAGCTGCTGTTCGGGTCGTTGACCCGCTCGTGCCCTGCCCCCGCCCTCCGCACGCCTCTCCCTGCGCCCACCTCTCTTCCTCCTCCCATTCTCCTCCATCACGCCCACTCCTCCACCTCCTCCTTATATTCCTCCTTTCCTCCTCCTCCTCTCCATCTCCTCGCCTTCCTTCCTTTTTCTCCTTTCCTTCTCTCTCCTCCTCCTTCTCGCGCCCCTTTGCCCGCTCGCGCTGGCGTTGCCTCTTTTTTAAACTTTAATCTGGCTGGCGCGATGCCTGGTCGACTCGCCCAGTTGCGTGGAGGACGGTGGGGAGGGGCGGAGCGGGCGGAGGCGGCGGAAGGAAGGAAGCGTAAGCTGGAAAGGAACTATAGTTTGACGAGTGAAGAAAGTGCGAGTGTCGCATGCGTGAGCGGACGTTCCGCTTTTCGCACCTTTCATGGGTTTAGTCGATTTCAGGTGTCTCTATCCTTTCCCACAGTGAGTTCATTTTCTCTTCACTTGCTCGCTCTCAACCTGTATGCTGTTCAAATATAATTAAAAACAGAGAGAGACTCACATCTGCAAAGATTCTTGGAGTATTAATAATGATATTTTTACTACTGTGCAATTCGTGTATATTTGTGTTATTACCTAGAACACCGAAGCCAAATTCAGTAATGAAGGAATCTTGTATGGAAATGTCACAGAGAAAAGCTCCGTTTATTTTTGTTCAGTTGCCATTGATAAAAGAAGTGTTAGTGCACTTGAAATTACAAATAGGATATGTACGTTTTGACCGGATTCTTACGGTGTTATTGAGTCAGAAAATGTTTTTATAAATAATTACAGATATAAATGATTTCAATAGCATATCAGGGATTGCGGGTAGTCGTGCATAGAATTGAATTACTTTCTTAAAAGTGCTTCCTACTTCAATAAATACATGAAAAATTAGGCTCAAAATTCGATGGAAAACAGCACTTGATAGAACAACTAATTGGAGCAAAAAGAAGAAGAGAAATCTATCGAGATTTTTTTGCGCTTCCAAAGTGATAGTTTGTCAGAGTCCTCACGATCGCTGTCATATTTTTCTCCTACTGTGGCACAGCAGAAGACAAGGCCTATACTGGAAGGGCAATTAGTAGTAGCAAAACAAATTCTTGAAGGATATATTTTTAAAGTTTCGTCCCTCCAATCATTACACAAGGTTTAGATTTTGTTTTTCTTTCTTTTACATCAAAGCACAACCGTAAGAGAGAGGAAATATTAGACTCGTTACGAAACATTGTTCAATGATGCTTCAGACACGCCCCTTTTCGTAGCACGAAACGAATTGTGGCGGCGTCATGAGGGCCGATGGAAGGGTAATCTGGTGAATACTGAAATTCCTATTTGAGATATTTTTGTATGGAGGTCACATAGTCAATTCATGTTTAATTTAATCGACGAATATAATTGTGAAATCACGATTATATGATGCACATTTAGGTTTAAATAATTTCCGATAAAATAGCGTCTAATGTGTTGAAATCGCTTTTGTGTCTCTGGTTGTCATGTATTATCCCCCGCCTTTTTATCTGTGTATTTATTATCCATAAACTTTGTTTCCTCATTCCATACCTCAGAAAATCATATCCCGCCTGCCTTGGGTGTCGTGTCATCCATCCACTTCCCCTTCGACGTGCCATTCCGCTCCGCGGCTTCTTGGCCAACTCGTGGCGCGGCGGCGTGGCGGCGGCGCAGTGGGTGCGCGCGCTCCCTAGCGGCGGCGCGCCACAACGCGGGGAGAGACGCGACGCGCCGCGACGCGGAGCCCGGCAGGCCGCGCGCGGACTTCCGGCCGCCGCCGCGGCGCCTCATGGAATACGCAGGGACGCTGGCGACGCCGTCGTCGTCGATAGCGGCAGCGGCGTGTGGCGACGGCGGTGGCGAAGAGAAGGTATCGACGGCGAGCGCGGGCTGCGGATATCGACGGCCACGGCCTCCTGTCGATGCTGAGCGACCGCCGGATGGTCGTTATTGACTGCTGCGGCGGCGCGGCGCGCGTGGCCGCGAGCCGGGCCCAACGAAGCGCACCTCCGTAGAACCGCCTGCGCATCCGGCACGGGGAGGGGAGGCCGAGGCGGCGAGAGCCGACGTTGGTGAAACGAGAGCAATTGGAACGACACGGATCCCTGTAATTCTATGGATACGAACATATTGACTTCTGACAACAGAGTGGCACGCCTGATGACTTTGACAATGGCTCATCGAAGACATTGAATGTGAAGGCGACAACGGTATATACTGACGATGAAACTACACGAAAATTTGTAGAGGCTGATGTGAGGATTCGCCCTGATGATGAATGTGGCAAGTAAAAGGCAAGTACAATCTGAAACAGATTGAGCGCGAGATAACAGGAAGAAATCAGAAGACGTAATAAAGCACTGACGTAAATTCTTGGAACAATTAAAGAAAAGCCTTATAAGATTTCAAAAGTTCATCCTAACTACACGACAATTGTGTCCTCAAATCTGGGAAAAGTTCTAAATTTTATTTATTGATTATAATATTTTGCTTTGCTTTGTTCACTTTAACATTTGACAATATATATTATTATGTTAGGGATATAAATTATTTTGTAATAAAGAAATGAATCATGACGTGAATATTTTAATAAATAGTCATTGAATTAATACGTTGAGTACATTACAACAGTTGAATACTAAATTAATTTTACAAATATCAGTGATAATTGTACGCAGTTCCAATCCAATGATTTTGTCGCTTGCTTAACTACTACCCCACCGTTTGCATACAAAATAACCTTAATATTTCGTACTAATCTACTGTGTTTTGCTAACGACGCAAAACTATGTGCTCATACAAAAACATTTATCATATTATTTGATGGTTAATTTAATTTTCATGTTTTAGCTGCTATTTATAGAATAATTCACTTTAGTGTTTTGTTGATTACAAATGAAATTGAACTCATGACTTGACGAAACTTAAACAATTGTAGTGGATGAGCAAACGAGCTAGTTTGCTACAAGAAGTTACTCAGTAGCACTCTTAATTAACTATCTAGGAATGTTAAAAGAAGCACTGCGTCACAATAATAATAATAATAATATAATAATAATAATAATAATATAAATAATAATAATAATAATAATAATAATACAATGTGTCTATAATTTTCCTGAAATCACTTGTTTAAAATTATAAATAGAATTTAGACCTTTGAGTGCAAGTTAATTACGACACCAGGATGTTGTTGATTTAAAATTGTTAGTTTCGTGGGTGCTTGATGCCCTTTGGTACTGGAATTAATATAATATTGTAAACTTATTCAATATTATATAACAGTTAAATAATATAGAATATTACATTATATAATTCAGTTGCTCGTGAGCAATACATCTGGACGAAATGATAATTCAGCATTATCTAATTGAAGGGTCGGCGTAATAGAGAAGAACCTACAAATTGTAGTTCTTCTTATATAATTTGTCATATGTTATCCATGCCCTGTAACACGCGGATAATTCCTTATGGTTCATACTTGCCCTGATTGTTGTGATTTTTATGAAATCAACTTGCTCCTTAAACCAGAATGTTCACCTGTTGATATCTCGAAAGTATAACCAGATTGAGTTTAATTCAGAACTCATTGTCGCTGACTGCAGTTTTCTGACTGCGAAGGTTCGAACCCTGACAGTGGCCGATTTTAACACTAGCTACAAAGCTAGGTCAATTCAACACCTATCAGAAGGACAATTCTAGAGGCCAGCTGCTCTGATCGGCAGTTTCAGTGGCTTCTCCGATCAATGCAAGAATGCGAGCGTACTGGCAATGGACCACGCTCGATCCTTCCTCCTTCCTGCTCCTATCCTCTCCACTTACACAATATCTACTACACCACATGTCAGAAACCAGTTGAAGATTGTCTTGTCCAGCTACGACACTGCATGGGATATCTAGAGAGGATATCACCAGCAAGCCGACGTATAGATCAGCGCCGGATGTCATCATCCAGCGGGAAGGAACATCGCCACCGCCCGTGATAAGCATTCACTACACTAAATGGACTATTGACCATAACAGCTGTAGGCCGAAACAAATTAAATAAATGAATAAATAAATAAATAAATAAATAAATAAATAAATAAATAAATAAAAAGAGAAAGAAAGAAGAAATAAATAAATAAATAAATAAATAAATAAATAAATAAATAAATAAATAAATAAATAAATAAATAAATAAATAAATATCCTAGATTTTCATGCTATGTACGAACTTCGATTCTTATATATCAGTTATCATTGAAATAACTCTAATGACCCCTGTAACAAAACATATTTAGTTTTTTCTTGGGTGGGGCGTTCTCTTCTGCCCATCCGAATGGACGGCCGGCCCCAAGCGGCTCGAGGTGACTGACTGCTCCGGATGAGTGGCCGCGCGCAGGAGGCGCGACGGGGTCCGAATCGAGAGCGCTGGCAGTGAGCGGCGCGGCGCGACGGGATACGTTCCGGTGGGGCAGCGGGGCCACTGCCATTGCCAGTCAGCGGCAACGTTTTATTCGCCTCGAGGAAAACACAAAACCAAGGAAAAGTGCTTAACTATGTGCGTTTGCAAAGAAGCAACGCCTTTCGTTCAGCTGGTAGAAGGTAGCGCTCAGTCTCGAGTGAAATGAAAAAATGCATCCTATGAAGGCATTGAATGCGAAACTAATCTAAAATACGCAAGAAGTGGTTGTACTAACAAAATGCAAGAGATTATATACAAATACCAGTGCTGTGCTAGATGCATTACAAAATGTGTTCTACTATAAACTACTCGTAAATAAATGTGATTTTTGTGAATTTTTAGGAGTAGTTTTAAAGCTATTTATTTCATTAGACTCGATACATTTTATATTGTATGAAATCAGTGTTTTTTCTCGTAAATGACTGGAATGTGATGTGCTAATCATAATTCTTCGTCACATCCAGTGTCAAGAAGTTTATATAGCGCGTTCTATCTTGTGTAGAAAGTTGATTATTCAAAATATCTTGTTGTAATCGCAGTTTATTTCTTTCATACCACAGACAGCGTGATTACAGTGGTATTGATTTGAGAAAGTAATTGACGATGAAAAGTCAAGAGTTTCTAGTTCACAAAGAAATGAAGCAAATAATGTACTAGAACACCTTTCTTTGTTATTAGTTGTTTTGAGGTTTATTTTGTGATGCTAGTAACTTGAAGTCTTAAAATCCTATTCAGAAACATTTATCAACGTATTGATTGCTTCAGAATTGTAATAAGAATGATAAGTAATAACTTATTGACTACAATGTGGGTTTGTATTACGATAAACAGTTAAGAAACATGCATTTGAAAATATATCCAATCTCGAAAATAGATCAATGTAGAGGCATCAAATACATTGATTTTATAAGCGTTTGCAGTGTATGCAATTGCACATTTAGTGGCTAACGTTCAATGCAAAGTGTTGCTTGGACTTTGATATTATATGTTGCACGTACTAAGGCGTGGTCGGATGCAATGTCTTGAGTGGATCTCGAATGATTATCTCTCCGACACGTACATTTATACGATCTGCAACGTATAGATCAACGCTGACGGTTCAGGGAAGTATAATCCTTACATCACGCAATTCCTGAGACCATTGTATTCAGTGGACCTCGAGATCAAACTATGTTCTTGTACTATGTGTTCTTTCATTACTCGAACGATGGAAAACACGTAGTAAGATGATTTCTGTTACATTGAAGTGTTCTGCTAGCAGGCGCCGTATTACCTGAATATCACGTAACCCATCGTTCCATGTTCTTTAATGTTATATAAATATATCCATAATTCTGAGAGCATTTAGTAGTACAAAGACAAAGATGATATAACAATGTAGTACGTCGGCCTCCTATTCCAGATCGTTTCATTTGTGGCTCATTAGCGTTGTGGAGTTATAGAATATATTCTTAACTGTATTGTAATATTATTGCAAAGTTGTCTCTTAGCTTCGCATCCGAAAATAGGATGGCGAATTTGAATTTTGGAAAGGATCTATCTCTTTCAACAGGCGGTACATACAGTTACGCCAAGTTCGTTACAAATATATAAAATAGCAAAGAAGGTTAAGGATTTATGGGGAAAGTGCTCAAAGACGTTCCTGAGAGGAAAGGCAGGTGGAGACCGCACTGCTGCCTGTCACGATCTAGTAGTGATTTAGTGAAACATACCACAACTGTAAATTGCACCGAATTTCCATTTCGCCTCCCGAGTTTCACACTTCAAATTGCAATGGCTGTTATTCATTACTCTGTTTTACCTTCGAACTACAAATAATTGTAGTAAGAAATAAATTATCGATACTCAGCATCAGTGATAATTTAAAGTAAGATGGCATTCTTAAATACTTTCTATCTCGTAAAATTCAACATGCAACAAAAGTACTGTGAAAATTATTTCATCGATCATTAATCAAAATTGCTAATTTTCCAGCTTCTCATATATTTCCTATGATTTTAAAAACTAAATTATTGTATCCTTTTGATATGACATGCAAATATTATTCTTCCCCGAAATAGTATCTCTTTCCCATTTTTTCTCACACCCATTTTGATTATTTGACTCCGCCTCCGAAATGATAAAATCTCTCTTAATTCAGTGGAAACAAACTCTGTCTATTTTTACTTTGCGAAAAGAAAGTGAAAGCTGAGGAGACTAATGCCTCCTCTTGAACAAAGATTCTTTAAAGCACCATCTCGAGACTTGTAAAATGTTCCTGTACCTTCGAAGTAGCAGTGCGTAAGTGTGCATCCATTGAGTGTGCATGTCAATGACACATTTCGGTAGTATTTGCACATTGCATATCCCTCTGAGCACAAGGCTTTCTGATCATTTGCTACCAAAGATTTGGAGCGCGTGCCGATGCGGCGGGACGTTTCCCCGGGACGGCACGCACAGAGCGCCCCCCGTCGCTCGGTCGCCGCGCAGAAGTCGGGCCCCGGAGAAGCGACCGAGACTCGAGCGGGCCGAGATCAGCGAACCGCGACGCTGACGATGGGGGCGGGCCCCTTGGGAGCGACGGGCCGACGCGCTGTACCCGCCTCGTCCACCCCCGCCCACCCCCACCTCCTGCCGCCCCCCTCGCCCTCCCCGGCCGCCGCCGCCGCGGTTCTTCCGTCCGCCCCGCCGCCGCCCCGCCGCCGCGCCACCAACCCGGACGCCGCCCCCGACGCCGCCCCCGCCGCCACCCCGCTGCTGCTCCGCCCTTGCCAACCCCGCCGATGAAGCCGTCGACGTCCTCTCAGCCGCTCCCATTCGCGCCTGGCGTCCACCTCACAGCCCCGCTTCTCCGATCCCTGAGCAGCGCTGGGCCCATTAATTGGACTGGTCCGACAAAGCATCTGCTCCATCCGAAAACCGGAGGTATAACGGGGGGCCTATGGTGGTCCCATGAGAACGTTCTTTTTCCCACTCGCTTCCTCCTATACTCAGAGTATTTTCCCCTTCTCAAACTGTCCAAGTCCTTCTGAGAGGTTGGTCTTCCTATCCTAAACCTTTGGGTTTGTTTTAATCTAACATTTTTTAGTTCCCTATTCTGCATCGTCTCTTATATTCATTTGTTTCTCGTAGGTGACATCCTGCAAGAGAATAGTCTAGTGTTAATTCGCTGCAATCATAGTCCAGAAATTCTTATTATGCTAGTTTGAAAGTAAGGGAAAAACGTTTCTAGTATTCCTTTCGTACTATAATTGAAAGTTAAAGTATTACTTCGCAGGTGCGTTGTTTTGTCCTTGATGTAGTGCTTGTCGATGGTTCGATGAATTCACCCATTGTGATTTCATATCGCGAATGGTGTTTTGAAGGGCGTCATAAACTTAATGCCTTTAACTTATCTCTTATCGGGTCCTGTGCTGATTGGGATCAGCCACACTGAAAACGTATTTTGAACTATATTGAAAGATTATATCCTCGAGATTGACATCTCAAGAGAACTGTTATATAGGCTAGTTCGAGGTCACACATCATGGCTGTAATGCCCTGCGAAAGCGTCGCTCCAGCTTTATCGGGGTTTCTTCCACGCTGTTTTCGGATTTTGTCTTTTACGCCGCTTTCAACTCACATGATTTTATTTTACGGCCCTTTCCTCTCTTGGTTCAGTAGCTCATTTCCACGAAAAAAGCAAGGGCCCCGCTGCGTGCAAATGCCGGAACAAAGCCTGGATGCCTTTACGGGCGGTGCTGAGTCAACGGGGAAGACTCGCAGTGGAAACTATCTTGGCACCGTGGCTGTCTTGCACCCAAATGTCTTGGGACAACTGTCTTGGCACAGCCAGACTGAGATAGTAGAGTGTCTGACTGACCTACCTCCCCCATCTTGCGGGGTAATTCACCCCGGGGTGGCGCTAGCATCTTTCCGCACCCCCGCAGACATACAAGTACGTCCTTGGGCTGGTATTCGAGCGGGTCGAGCACCCATCCCGTCTCTCCACGCCTTACACCTTCAGGCTATCGACGTGGGTATCACCGGAACATGGACAACCTGACGGGTGGTATCAGTTTGGTCACCGCATTCTATATGTGGGATACAGAGTAGTACGAAAGCATCCTTCGCCCGTCCATGCCTAAATGTCCACGCGCCATAGGCCAACTGAGGGGAGCCGGGCGGACCCGAGTACCTGTCGCCTTCTCACTGCCTGCACCGTCAGGCTAACAACGTAAGCGGCGCCACGAGACTCAGGGTCCGGTGGTCGACGACACACCATCAGGAACCACGACAACCTACGCCATCGTGATTCTCCCTGAAGAAGCCAGACTGAGACAAGCGAAAAACGGGTAAGACAGCTTCTAAATAGATGAAGGAAAAAACATGAACATTTTCATGGCGCATTCTCTGTAAATGCTCGCTATCGTTATTTGAAGATACTCCAAGATAATAAACATTTTTGTATATCTTTCCCCGTTTGAACAGATGTATTAATTATCTAAAATGAGTCGGAATGTTTTAAACGGGGATGGTAGTAATCATTCGAATCTCCGATTCCCGGAATCTTTAAAAGAATTTCAGATTCGACCAAATCAATTAACTAAATGATATAATAATAATATAAATAGAATTTTGGACCTTGGGGAGCACGTCAATTAAGACACCAGTGTTTTAAGTTCTTTATATTTATCTCGTAAGTTCT